>JAODAL010030419.1:0-49996 GCA_025379985.1 Phyllomedusa bahiana
CATCTATTTTTCTTCTGCCTGCTTTCTTTTCTCTGCATCCACTTCTCACAGCCATATGATGCAATTTCGAACACAGTGGCAATGATTTGTCTTTGTTTGGTGGAGACCACTTACACTTCCATACTTTGTCCAAGCTCACTAAGACTATATGCCCCAATGCTTATTTCTGCTGTCAAAACACCACTGTGGTCAACGAGCAATCCACGAAAAACTAAGCTGTTGATCACTTATATTTCTTCAGTGAATGTTCCTAAAATTGAATCAAACTTTGTCATGCTATTTTTTTTACCCCACGTTTTTTTTTTAGTGTCGTGTTGGTTTTGTTTTGGGTTTTTTTCACTTGTACTTTTAATTTTATACCGTGTTCCCCGATAGTAAGACACCCCCATAGTAAGACTAGGGGGGGTTTTAGGGAGGTTTGCTAATAGTAAGACGTATCCCGAAAGAAGAGTAGAAACTGACGGGGAAAAAATATAAGCCAAAGTACCGGTACTTTTTGCAGCATTAACAGCGGTGCCCCGGGTTAGAACGGGTGCGAGGATCTGGAGGGGAATAGCGGGGGGTGGAGGCGCGTGTTTTTGTATGTTTCTGGTCCTAGGGACAACATACAAAAACACCACCTCTGTGTTTCAGTGCCCCTGGTGGCTTCTCTGTTTGGGCCCCAGCGGCCCCTGCATGAGGAAGAAGACCCCACCTTTCCCAACACCGCAAAGGGAAATTAAACCGCCCCTTACGGTCCAAGTAAGCAATTAAAAAAATGCACCATGAATTTTTTTTTCCCTTTAAACTTGCGTATTTTTATGGAAAATTGCGGCAAGCCCCCCTAGGGTCTTTGCTGAAACTTGCTGCAATTGCTGGGGGATACTGTATGGGGTGTTCTCTTGGGAGGCCATGGGGGATATTTTTTGGGGGTTTTAATAATTTTAATTTTATGGTTAAAAACAAAAATCAACATTTTTTTTTCCAATATAAGACATCCCCCAAATTAAGACGTGGGGACTTTTGGGGGAAAAAAGAATGTATGACCTGTCTTATTTGGGGAAAACACGGTAACAGATTTTCTTACGTTTCTGGCAAAAAACATTTACTCCTGTTTCTACCTAGTTGTTTTATTTCACATGGTTTTTTTAAGGCTTTTTGTTTTGATTTTTTTCGGCAACTTTAGTCTTTTTTGGGTCTCCTGTATGTTTCCTTTTAAAAAACTTTCCCAAAATTGGGCCCCAAAATTTTTACATGCAGCTGAATGGGACCAACCGGACATCAATTGCCACAATCGGTATTGGATTCTTATAATCTTTTCCATTGTTTCAGTGGCAGCAAAAGTGAGTACACCCTTAAGGGAAAATGGACAAATTGTGTCCAATTTGTCATTTTCCCTCCACAGTGTCATGTGATTCTTTAGTGTTTCAAGGTCTCAGTTGTTAATGGGGAGCAAATGTGTTAAATTTGGTGTTTTTGCTCTCACACTGGTCTCTGGAAGTTTAATATGGCACCTCATGGCAAAAAACGGTCTGAGGATCTGAAAAAAAGAATTGTTGCTCTATTAAAAAGGCCAAAAGGCTATAAGAAGATTTCAAAACCCTGAAACTAGCTGCGTATGGTGGCTAAGTCATCAGCATTTTCAAGACCAAGTGACCAAAGAAGTATCTGTCTCAGATCATATTAGGGATGGGGTGGGCCCCATTGCTGTAGAGGTTACATGGGTGGGGGGTTCACCTGTCTTTCTCAGGCCCTAAGCTGCATCCCGCACAAATTTGGGGTCTATATGGCTGTCGTCCCGAAGAAAGCTTTTTTTTTAAAAAAAAGATTCACAAGAAAGCCCACAAATAGTTTTTTCTGAAGCAAGAAGACAAGGCATGGATTACTGGATTCATGTCTTGTGATCTCTTAACAAAGGAAAACTTTTTGCTTTGTGATGTCAAACCCGTGCGTGGTGGCAAAGACAAGTTCCTTGCCTACAGTCCAGCATGGTGATGGGAGGGTCATGGTTTGGATGCATACACGCGGATGTGGGGAAACTCCAGTCCTTGAGGGGAAAAATGAATGCCAACATTATTTGCATATGAAGCAGAGAATAATCCTCTCCCTTCTGGGGTGCATGAATTCCAACATAATAACAACCCCAAATACACCTCCATGACGATCACTGCCTTGCTAAAGAAAATGAGGGTAAAGGTGCTGGACTGGCTAATTATGTCTCCAGGCCTAAACCCTATTGTGCATCTGTGGGGCATCCTCAAACAGAAGGTGGAGGAGCGCAAGGTCTCCAACATCCGCCAGCTCTGTGATGTCATCATGGAGGAGTGGACGAGGAATGCAGTGGCTGCAGTCTGTGCAGCTCTACTGAACTCTATGCCCAATGAAGTTAAGGCAGTGCTGGAAAATAATGGTGGCCACACATATTAACACTTTGGGCAAAGTTTGTCCTTTTTCACTTAGGGGTGTACTCACTTTTGTTGCCAGCAGTTTAGACATTGATGACTGAGTTGAGTTATTTTGAGAGCACACCAAATTTATACAAGCTGTACCCTGACTACTTTACATTTAATCAAAGTGTTGTCACATGAAAATATATAAAACAATATTTACAAAAATGTGAGGGTTGTTCTCACTTTTGTGAGGTGCAGATACATAACAACCATCATGATTAAGGAGGAAGAAAAAGTGAATTATTTTGAATGTTTTTCAACACTTTTCTGTTCTGACGAAGTACAACTAATGTACAACCTTATATAATACAGTAGAGTAAAATATATTTTCCAATGGATGTGTGCATTGTTGGCATATTGCATGCTATTGTGCATATTCCATAATCCATATTTTGTTCACCATGGAGCAGTAGACTGATTTTAATAAATCTTTAATAAATTTGATGTTGAAAATGATCCAGTGATGATATTCAAATAAACTTAGTTTATTCTCTCATAAAAAAATCTGACAGAAATAGTAAGAACAGATGCAGTTAACTGAGTACTCTACCGCTTTAGTTGAAATCCGTAAGTTTTCTTTCCGTATATATCTTTATTAAGAAAGATGTAAAATTTCAGCAGTAGTTGAAGCAACCAAGGACATAGTACTTAAGCACATTGGAAAATTCTGCGTAGGCAAAGACAAAAAATGCAGGTGAACTTAATCAATAGTAGAAATCTTTATGATTGTAATACAAAACACATCTACAATGATTAAAAACATTTAAAAATACCAGATGTTTTAAAAGCACATGTTGCTGCCAACCAAGATGAGTACAAAAGTGACTAAGAACCAGCCCCCAAAAGATTCAAGGAACCCATACAAGGTGAAAGCTTAAAGAGTTTGTGCAGTAAGAACATGAATAGTTTCAAAAATATGAACGAGTATTCATATAATAAGGCAGAGTCAAATAAATTAATAAATCAGCACATAATATTAATTCCATCCTAGTCAGACATGCTCAGCCATTATAATGTGGGTAAAGGTGGGGGAGTGGAGGTGGGAGGAAAGGTAGAGGGACAATACACATGGCATATCACCATGTATTTTTTTCCTCAGGGATCTTTGGAAGATTCTGACATGTCTCTGTCCCAGGCCATGTTTTTATAAAATGATATTTACAAATTAATTTTTTTTTAACAGAGTATAAAGCACCATGTTTGAATATTTTACTTATTGACAAGTGCATGCTTCCAATGACACTCTATTCTTTTCATGTATGACTTGATGTAACAAGCACATTAAAGGAGTTGTCTCATTAATAGCTTCAGCCTCTGTCTGTGAATGGGAGTTGAATTGAGGGGCGTGCTAGCTTCTCTGCCTCTTCCCCCTCCCTCTTCACCCTCCCTCTTCCCCCCTCCTCTCAGCGCACGGGCAGCTACCGGATTGCTGCTAGAGTTAAACCCTGTGTGTCCCTGCCTAGAGAGGTCTTTTGATGCTAATAGCAGAACAGCTTACATATCTCCACAATCTGCTTAGCTTAACATATCTCCACACTCCAGCAACTAACAAACAAACCTCTCAGAACAGAGGCAGGAAAGCTGCAAAGTGTTACTCAGGATGTGTCCCTAGTACAGCATGAACTGTCACAATCTGTATAGTATTATTATAGTTACAGCTCCACAGACATCATGATTATAGTAACAAACAGGGTCATTTGCTGTCACATCAAATTGATCACCTCATCTCTGCCAATCTTGTAGAGAGCAGGAGGAAGCAGGCACACACAGGGTTAATCCAGGCGTATGGACATAGAAGCCAGAGTACTCCCTCCTCCTCCCTACACTACAGAAGCATTCTGTGCAGGAGGGGCTCTCTGCTCCGACCTGTCTTCAAAGGTGATGAGTCATTCAGACCTGACAGCCAGTAAGATAAGGTCAACAGGTCGGCTGCTATTAAGAAATTGAGGAAGCTGAGGCATCCTATGAACAGGGCTAGCTCAATCAGTAGGACATTTGTAATGAACATTATTGCAAAGCTGCTTGTTTTTTAAAGATTCTTTTAATTAAAACCCAATCATTGTAGCGAGACAACCCCTTTAATGCTATCTTGCATCTCCTGTTTAACTGCAGCTGTTTTTTTTACTGACTCATATGTTCCTCTCCTAAGAGAATTGCTCTTACAATATTTTTTTTTAAATGACTTTCTGTTATATTTCTTTGAATACCCATTCAGAGGGATATACATACTTTTCTTATGACCTTGGGGGTTAGTATTTATACAAAAACCATGCGTCTGACTAGATTCAGGACAGGATAGTTTGTACAGTGTACCAGCTTTGTGTTAGATTGCTTCAGGAACATATTAAAATATGTATAAATACTTATGTTGGAAAATAAGTATGTTTTCCCCTACAAACGAGCAAGATTACTGGCTCTCACAGACGTGTAACTTCTTCTTTAAGAGGCTCCTCTGTCCTCCACTCATTACCTGTAGTAATGGCACCTGTTTGAACTTGTTATCAGTCTAAAAGATACCTGTCCACAACCTCAAACAGTCACACTCCAAACTCAACTATGGTGAAGACCAAAGAACTGTCGAAGGACACCAGAAACAAAATTGTAGCCCTGCACCAGGCTGGGAAGACTGAATCTGCAATAGGCAAGCAGCTTGGTGTGAATAAATCAACCGTGGGAAAAATAATTAGAAAATGGAAGACATACAAGACCACTGATAATCTCCTTCCATCTGGGGTTCCACTCAAGATCTCACCCCGTGGAATCAAAATGATCACAAGAACGGTGAGCAAAAATCCCAGAACCACATGGGGGGACCTAGTGAATGACCTGCAGAGAGCTGGGGCCAACATAACAAAGGCTACCATCAGTAACACACTATAACGCCAAGGACTAAGATCCTGCAGTGCCAGACGTTTCCCCCTGTTTAAGCCAGTACATGTCCGGACCTGTCTGAAGTTTGCAAGAGAGCATTTGGATGATCCAGAAGAGTATTGGGAGAATGTCATATGGTCAGATAAAACCAAAGTAGAACTTTTATGTAGAAACACAACTCGTCGTGTTTGGAGAAGAGAGAATGATGAGTTGCATCCAAAGAACACCATACTTACTGTGGAGCATGGGGGTGGCACCATCATGCTTTGGGGCTGTTTCTCTGTAAAAGGACCAGGACAAATGATCCGTGTACATGAAAGAATTAATGGGGCCATATATCGTGAGATTTTAAGTGCAAACCTCCTTCCATAAGCAAGGGTATTGAAGATGAAACGTGGCTGGGTCTTTCAACATGACAATGATTCCAAGCACACTGCCAGGGCAATGAAGGAGTGACTGTGTAAGAAGCATTTCAAGGTCCTGGAGTGGCCTAGCCAGTCACCAGATCTCAACGCCAAAGAAAACCTTTGGAGGGAGTTGAAAGTCCGTGTTGCCCAGCGACAGCCCCAAAACATCACTGCTCTAGAGGAGATCCGCATGGAGGAAAGGGTGAACATACCAGCAACAGTGTCTGCCAACATTGGGAAGACTTACAGAAAACGTTTGACCTCTGTCATTGCCAACAAAGGATATATAACAAAGTATTGAGATGAACCTTTGTTATTGACCAAATACTTATTTTCCACCAAAATTTGCAAATAAATTCTTTCCAAATCAGACAATGTGATTTTCTGGATTTGTTTTCTCATTTTGTCTCTCATAGTTGAGGTCTACCTATGATGTGAATTACAGGCCTCTCTCATCTTTTTAAGTGGGAGAACTTGCACAATTGGTGGCTGACTAAATTCTTTTTTCCACACTGCATGAATTCCAAGAATCTCAAATTAATTATCTTGACATAACATTAATGTCCATTACCAGGACTAATATCCTGGTTACACCCTACAGGAAACCACTGGCTAGGACCACTACACTATAAACCAGTTTGTGTCATCCAAGACATGTCATTGAGGACATTCCCTTTGGTGAACACAATCCAATTAAGAAGAAATTGTATTAGTAATGAAACATTTGTACAAGTAGAACGGTATGAATGCGATCGTTTAAGGTTCCGTGTTTACTCAGAAAATACTTTACGTACGGCTAAAAAAAGGATATACAATATCCAGAAAAGATCTATTGGACAATAAAAAGTGTATTCACAAGAGAAATAATTCTATGCCCAGTATAGAATTTCCACTACATATAGTCCTCAATAAATGCAAATAACGGCATAATAATTTTTTTTTTACCTTTGATATATGTATCAAGTGAGATGCAACACGTGTTGCAAACTGGCTTACATTTTACATCCAGAAGGGTGCCTACTGAGTACCGGCCCCAACCAGTGGACCTGTGGCGCAGCTACAGGGGCCGCAGTGGTCACATACGCAGCGATGCAGAGATGATGGCTGATCCTGGCCGTTCAACCCCCTGGATGTTGCGGTGCAGGCAGCATGATGTGATGATGTCATCACGCCGCCTGCTCTGTAGCATGTGTCTCAGAATGGGTGAGTGATGATCTCACGCTGGCCGCTCTGGACGAAGAGAAGAGGAAGGAAAGATGATAGGTGAGTTTTTATTTTTTATTTTAATATAGGCTCCCTATCTAACTATAAGCCCGGTATGTACCTATGGGCTCCCTATCTACCTACAAGCCCCCTATCTACCTATAGGCTTTCTATCTACCTATAAGCCCCCTATCTACCTATGGGCTACCTATCTATCTATAAGCCCCCTATCTACCTATGGGTTTCGAATAAGCTCCATAACTACCTATAGGCTCCCTATCTATCTGTAAGCTCATTATCTACTTATAAGCCCCCTAATTACCTATGGGCTACCTATCTAACGATAAGCCCCCTATCTACCTATTGGTTTCCTATAAGCTCCCTATCTACCTCTAGGCTCCCTATCTATCTATAAGCTCATTATCTACCTATAAGCCCCCTATCTACCTGTAAGCCCCCTATCTAGCTGTAGACTTCCTATCTACCTATGGGCTCCCTATCTACCTATGTTCTCCCTATCTACCTATAAGCTTCCTATTTACCTATGGGTTCCCTATCTACCTACAGTCTCCATATCTATCTATAGTCTCCCTATCTAACTATAACAGTGTTTCTCAACTCCCACCAACATGTCATGTTTTCAGGATTTCCTTAGCACTGCACAGGTAATGTAATTACTGTCAGTGCATTCTCCACAGGTGATATATTTATTGTCAGTGCATTCTGTGAGAGATCCTGAAAACATGACCTGTTGGTGGGTATTGAGGACTGGAGTTGAAAAACACTGAACTATAAGCTCCCTATCTACCAATGGGCTGTTTAACTACCTATGGGCTGTCTCTATAATTAATGGGGGACAATATATACCTGCCTTATTACTGGGGATGGCCCTATCTACTTCCCTAATTACTGGTCGCGGCCCTGTCTAATTGCCTAATTACCAGGAGTGACCCTATCTACCTACCTAATTTATGGGGACGGCCCTGTCTACTACTTAATTACTGGGAAGAGGACCTTTTTACCTACCTAACTACTGGGAGCGGTCCCGCTTACCTACCTAACTACTGGGGGCTCTATGTAACTACCTTCCTAATGGGGCCCTTTATACCTACCTATAGGGTGGCAAATACACCTATCAACTATGGGGGCTCTATATACCTACCTACTGAGAGGATCTATATAGTTACCTAATGAGGGACTATATACCTTCCTCCCTACTTTGGGGACCTTTATACTTATCTATCTACCATATCCACTGAGGGTCTAGCTAATTGGAGATTATATATCTCTTTATCTACTGAATGAATCTGTAAACTTACTGAGGGGGCCTATTTACCTACATTCTGAGGGTACCTATATACCTATCTACTGTGGGAGGTCTCTATACTTACCTACCTACTGGGGTGCTTGTTTAGCTACCTAATGGGGGGCTGACATATATTTACCTGCCACTTATATGACTTTTTTCATTTCTAATTTTGTAAAAAAGACTTGTGGCTCAAATGGGGGCCCTATAATTGGTTGAGGGCACTTTCGCTATTTGGGGTACAATTACTGTTTTGGGCACCAAAGGGGGCACTATTACTATTTGGGCTCTATGGATGGGGAGTTTGTACAGAGGTGGAAACTGATAGGGAAGTGCTGGACAAGAGGGAAGTCTAAAATTCTTTTTTGGTAAATTCTACAGGGACGAGTCATGGCTGGGAAAATACGCCATTGCGAAGAGAACAACTCACCAGAGAAGAGAACAGCTCATCAGAGAAGACATTATAGAGGTTTGGGCCATATGGAGAAGAAAACAACTCCAATCAGAAATGATGTCCCCTATGAGTCCCTGATGTCAGTGGTTATTTTACTTTTGTGTTGGATCAGTGCTGTATTCACAGTCATGTGATGCGACCTGAGCTGGTGTCTGATCTAGTACTATATGGTCTCTATATTGCGGTATTGTTGCTTATGTTGAAGTTTGTATAGTGGCAGTGTAGATATATATGTCAATGAAGTGCATACCTGTCCCTGACACTGTGAGGAGGGGTTTCTCTGTGCAACTTTTTCTTTCTTGCTCGTGGTTTTATTGTTGTTTATTTTAGAAAGTGTTGAGGTGCATGACCAAGGGGAATTTTGTAAGCGAATATTGTATGTGGGCTAGTGGGGTTTGCTAGGGGCTGATTTTTATTCCCAGTCCGGCCCTGGGCCTCAATGTCTGTCAGGATTTAACTTATTTGTATTCATTTCATTTAAGTAACTTTCTTTGCTATGTATTTATATATTTGCAAATTTGTTATATGGTGTTCGCTTGTTTCTGACATATTAATCATAGACCACCTACTTTGCTGATTTTTTCAGGTGTGATGGTCACGTAACATTTTTATGTTTTTAAAAGATTGCTATGTTGGATTGGTCAGCAGCCACGGTTAAGGATTTTTTCAAAATGTCAGTTTACCGACACCAATATGCTCATCATAAGCTTTATTTGAAAATTTCACACATGTTGATGCAATGTTTTTTTTATAAGGATTCCTCAATAAAGAAGATTTTTTTTTATTTCACCTTTGTGATTGTGCAGCTGGTTTATTTTTTACTAATCCAAAAGAGACCTGATAAAGTTAAGGAACCCTAGAAACCATTGCAGAGTTCTAAACATTTGTTGGAGAGGCATTGTAATCTATGGCAGCGGATCACATTAGATAGGCGTTAAAGGGAACCTGTCACTTTCCCTAACACTAGTATACTAACCCTATCAACCTAAGGTTACTTAAAAATCATTAGCCTCAGCCTTTTTAAATTTATTATGCAACCTGGTTTTACCTTCTAAGAAAGCCCCCATAGTTTTTCTGCCCTGTAGACTAATGAAGTGAGATGAATCCAATACACAATAACTGAGAGGGAGATGAGTCCAGTATATTCATAAGGAAACTTTATTGACACCCCCTCGCTCCTGTCTTGTCCATCCTTTTAGTTCATCCTCTGTTGTTGAAATCCCACGCATGCACCGTATAAACTGTAGACAATACATGGACAGTAAAACCGTGATGCCAGGTTAGTTTTGCTGCGCATGTACTATGATGTATTAGTGATATTAATCCTGGGCAGGCTAAAGCAATAACTATGCAGGTGCTTGATTTGGAGTGTGATTATGATACTGAAGAGGTGGAGAATACAGTCAGTTATGTGAAAAGAACCAGTAGCCGAGTCTTCTGATTGATGTCGGAAGGTTCATTAATTTGCGCAGATGGTGCAACACATTAAGCAGGTAACTGTCAGTATCGCTAGTTTGTATGTGACAGGTTCCTTCTATAGGGATCCTGTCATATTAAACATGCTATCTGATCTGCTTATAGAGCAGGTTATAGAGCAGGAGGAGATGAAAATATTGATTTGTTGCTTTGTAGGGAAATGTTCAGTAGAACTTTTTTCATTTACTAGTAAATCTGTGCTTATTTGGGGTTAAGAAGTCCAGTAGGCAGTCTTATCAGGGATTGACAGTTATTTCTGTCTGCACATCCATAGAAGAAAGGCTGTCAATCACTGATAACACCATTACTGGACTTCTTAACCCAGAATAAGCAGGGGTTTAAATAAATTCAATACAAATTCTTCTGAATCTTTTCCTACAGAACAATATATCAGTTGCTCAGCTTCTCCTGTTCTCTAACATGCCACCAGCAGATCTGATAGCATGTTCAATGTGACGGGTTCTCTTTAATGATGCCACGGCTAATTAATAGAATACCTGCAGACAGACACAAGCATCTTATCCTATCCATCAATATGACTAAGGGCATGTCCTCACGGCAGAGGACAAATACCGCGATGAGCACTCCCCCTTTCCATTGATATGTTCATATTCCGTCCGAAAACTGGATGGAAGAATATGCATGTTCAATGTTTTATGGGCGGCCAGTGGTTTGAAAAACCGCCGGGTGGAAAACCCGTGCAGTGAGGACTGCTGCACGGGTTTTCCATAGAGCCTCGTTGTGCTCATTTGCGGTTGGTTTTTCAGACGGTCTGCAAAACCACAAACCGTCTTAAAAAACGGCTGCAAACCCGTGCCGTGGGGACATGCCCTAAAGCCTAAATGTCCTTCACAATATTTCACTTTTTGGAACAAAAGATTCTGAGAGTTTAATATTTTATTTTTCTATTCTGTGCTTTAGCCCCATTTTTTAAAACTTGTTCTTGGGTATGTACCATACATGCAACAATTTTGAATTCTTCTGAATGTCACACATACTGTAGCAGGAATAGAACAGGAAGCTGTACAAATTGTAATATGTCTTATGTTGTTTATTTAGCATTATGTAACAAAAAAATGTAGGACTCCATTAAAAACATATGGAACATTGGAACATTTCTAATACTATTATTTTGTACAGTCATTTGGAAATTTATGCAGAAGACATTTTGGGTTTTTCACGAGACACTGTGTGGCTTGTGTGTATCTGCTTTGGTGTTCACCTTCCTTTTTTTTTTTTAACAAACAAGTTATGTTTGTTGAAGTAGCCAACCAGCTAAATTTGGGTAATTTGAACAGTATCTCTTACCTGCCTTTCATGCCCCGTACCATGACTGACCTGTCAAGCAATACGGTCCCCTTCCAGCTTTTAGCGCATGTGTGCTGTTTCTTGCAGATTTAAAAGCCCAGAGTGCACCGCTAATGTGTTCCCTTTCAAATGACAGCAACTTTGCAGCTATTTAGAGGGTATGCCCCCCTTTAGCTTTGCCTGATGCTGATTGTTGCTTTCTGTGGAGCTAAAGTCTATTTCTATATCATGATTTATGGCTCTGACATCAGCTATCCCATTGATCTCACTATAGATCTGCCATTTTCTCTGACCAGCTATAAACCCTGACTTGTTAGAAGCTGGCTGTAGACTAAGGGTGACATGTATGAATTTCGCCACGTCGGAGCGCATGTTTCCGCCAGTTTTCCGGCGAAATTTGCGCCTCATGTATGTCGGTGCCGAGGTGCGCTCATACATGCAGTGTAAAGTCCGCCGCGCCTCGCCAGTGTGTGGGGCGCAGTGCGGGAATTAGGCGCAGTGCGGGACTGCGCCTAAGATTCGCCGCCCGAGGAGGTGCGCTCATACATGTGGGGAAAAGTTCACCGCGCCTCGCCAGTGTGTGGGGCGCAGTGCGGGACTGCGCCTAACATGTGCTGGAAAAACAGCGAGAAATCATTAAAGATGTCCGTGCGGCATGGAGTATGAATAAAAAAAAATCGCCTTTATTAGGTGTAAAACATCTGAAAAAGAGCTCAAACCTACTAAAAAAAATAGATTAAATAATCAAGAACGGCGCTACATCGGGAATTTGGATATTGAAAATTGCCGGGAAATACAGTAATTCAAATTCTGTAAGCTATTCTCATTGGTCGGCAGAAACCAGCCAATCAGAATAGGAGTGACAGTGACCCATTATAACCTATGGAGAAGTATTGAGCAATCAAATTCAAAGGCGGGACAGTTCAAAATACAGTAAAAATGCAGAAAAGAGCTGATTGGTTGAGCTAGCGGGGCCTTGGCAATCCTGAAAAACACAAAAAAAATGGAGTGTGCATGATTGTTACATATAGTTAAAACATAACCTTTACTTGGTAATTGTTAAAAAGACTCATAATTAAACAACAAACTCCATCAAAAAATATAGGGTATACAGATTATAGCCTCCCGAATATTATAGATTGGGTGCCACCAGGAGAAAGTGATCAACTCACACTATTATCTCCCTCAAAATGTTTGCACCTCAATACAGAGATGGAGCACTCGCCCTGAAAAAGGGCGACCCCACAAAGATGACTATCCCTATCTTACCCTTATATAACTGGTGTAACACGTCCCAACATGTTTCGACCCACCTTAGTCTCTTCAGGGGACCGAATAAGGTGTTATATACAGAATCTAGTGAAAAAATTGGGGAATAGAAGACCATGGAGAAAGACACTGAGTGTATGGCTCCTGGTGTCTCCGTAGGGCTATGGTATGCCCGCCCAATCTGTATATAAAATGAACAATAATAATTCATTTTTATTTCTTTATTTTCATTAGCCAATGATCAATAGTATGGGTGTAACGAAAATAAAGAAATAAAAAGGAATTTATTGAATTAATTTTTTTTTTTCGTTACCCCCTTATTATTGTTCATTTTATATACAGATCAGTACAACTTCGGGAGTCTTATCATTTGATTTCGGCCATGTACAGTTTTATTACAGATTGCATTAGAAAACCCATAAGAGCATCGCTCGCTCTCCCATTGGTCCAAATAACCGCGCCTCTTTTAACTTAGCCAATCTCAAACAGAGCTCGCTCTGCATTTCTTTTCCTCATAGAACTCTATGAGAAGGTAGCTCAGCCGCTGATTGGCTAAGCAGGACGAGACCCCCAACCAATCACAGTACGAGAATATTTCCCATTTCCCATAGTAATAACATAGTAATAACTTTTAGGGCGCCCTTCTATCGCGATCATACATGCCTCAGAGTTTTCGAACGCTTCGCGTCCCGCCCCGGAACGCCGACACCGCGCCCATTACATGCCCCTTCATGTTAGGCGCATCTGAAAGTGGCGAACACTGCGCCTAACATCGCATCCCTGCGTCTGACAGGGGATTCGAGCCGGTGAGGCGCAGGATACACCAGAAAACAGGCGCAAATCCCGATCATAATGTCGTCCTAAGAGTAAGGATTAAGATTTGATTAGCCAAGTTGACCATTCTTCCTGTTTTTTGATAAATATGGAGCCTTATTTCCAGATTTATTTGTGCACTAGTGGATCATTCGAGAAATTAAAATTTTTTAGGCAGGGTCCTATATTTGTTTTATTGTGTAATGTTCACTTTGTTATCACTTCTACTTTTATTTATTTATTACTCTTTTGTAGAGCACGATTGAATGTATTGTCCCTGTAGGAGTTAAACTGATTAATGTAAAAGATAATGAACCAAAATTGAAAAAAAACAAAAATTTACCTCAACACTTCATGTAATTAATCTAACCAAACAAATGTTTACCACAAAATTATCCAATGTCATGTGTATGTGTAGCAATCAATATAATAATGCTATAATGAGCTCCACATACAACTCTAGTGTGTTTTATACAATTTGCTACTATGAAGAACCTGTAAATTGTTAAGGGGGATATGTGTGCCTGCAATTTTGTTCTATGTGTTACAGTAGAGAGGGCTGAGCATACAAAATTTAATAATAACCTTGGAGTAAAATATTTTCTGTAATTATTATACTGGGCCTGACAACAAAATATGTCCAAATCATGAAGGATTTTTCATGGTAGCACAGATAGATTGGGGTGGGGGTTTTACATTTTTGTTTTATATTTTTCAAAACTATGAGGGATTTATATGTATTCTATTTTTTTATTTCTGCAGTTGTTGTTTTTTTTTTTTATATCTTAGCTCTAATATTACAAGTGGTGAAAGGTAGACATAAACTGCCAGACGGGAGATTATGTTTCATTATTGAATAAAATAAATGTATGTCTTTCTGTCCATAGTGCTCTTTGATAGATAGGTTTTCAGCTTTAATTAACTACCATTGTTGTTATAATAGTTTTAAATCTACATTTTTCATAATGTGTTGTTGTTTATTCATTCTTATATATGCATATTTTCGCTGGCTGCATACATTTTGGTGTTAACTCACTACCTTAGGAATAATATATTGTATATTGTTTCAATGTTATTTCATTATGATTATATGTGCTTAACTTGTGAGCTATTTGTATCAGACATCGAAACGCAGAATCTGTGTTTTCCTACATCTCCACTCTGAGTCGCTGGCGCATGCGCATTGTAATTGTGACGTTGCCAGTCTTTGACTTCGTTTTTGTACGGCGCATGACCGGACATGTTGTCTATCTTTCCGGTCTTGTATGGCGCGCGAGACTCGAGCGGACCTGCGGGACAGGTATGTGAGTTTTTAGTATCCTTATTGGCTATTGACTTGAATTCGTTCAATGCTTTGAACGATAGTGGATTAAGTGTAAAAGCATGTTGCATGCCAGTTGAATTAGTGCTATGACTAAGAGCGAATGTTAGCTGCTCGAAACGCGTAAACCATTGTTCTCAGTGTGTCCCTATATGTGCCATCCTTTTCCCTGAAGTGGTGCATCACGTTTTTATGCGAGTACTTCAATAAAAGTTTTGTATATTTTTAATTGATTAATATTTTTTGGCTGTGCTCGAGGAATTGCTCGTTTCTGATGTACTGCTGTTCCATGGGACAGGCTTTCTTATATGAAAGAAGCTGGCAGTTGGGGTTTTCTCAGTAAGAGGTGATTGCCTTTTAAAAGACATTGAAGGGGTTGTCTACCTCATATGTTTAAATGAGCGTATACAGCCAAAGAAAATAATTTAAAAAAAAAAACTACTTATCTCTGTATTGATCTTCATTTCAGCATTGCATCTGCCGTTCCTCTCCCAAGGTCTTATGTTGTCATCTGGTTAGCTTGTGGACACGGCAGGCTTTGATTAGTTGCAGTGGTCATGACATTACTGATGTCATCGATCGGAGCCATCAGTTAAAAAAAATTATCAGAATACATAATTAGGTGGAAACAGATATAGGCAAGGGTAGAGCATGGCATAGATATAATCTGTTAGAAACAACCTGCAACAACAGTAATAAGCAAGTTAAGAGCAAATACCATGTACGGTAACCATAACCTCAAAAGTGATGAGAAATGTCTGTCTGAGAGCGCAAACTCGATATAGACCCATTCTCTCATAGAGATTGCATCTAGAGGAGGGCTGGACCCGTTAGGCTTTTCTCCGAAGACAGGCTGTAGTGGTGCGACAAGTGTCACCTAGGACTCGAGAGAGGAGGCTAAGATAGTTTGACTAGTTGTTGTAACTGAGATTGTAGTGTAGTGCAACAAACATGAGCCTGTGAAATGGAGGCTAATTAAACACCATTCTAACAGGACAAAACAGGAAGGGGAAGGGGGGAAGGAAAGCAGTCGGAGCATGTACAACCCCTTTAATGACACAATGCTAGGATATGCCACCAACGTCAAATCCGTATGCTTCAAGTCTTAGTTGCCTCAACCAATAGCTAAATGAAGTGGCAGCATGGTTGGCTATTTAGTATAATGGGCTGGCCATAGGACCTCCAAAAACATGAGAAGATCACAGGGGCCAAACTGCAGTAGCTGTGTTACCATAGTAGTCGGACCACCAGCAAACAAATGTTGATGGCATATTCCTGCAATGTGAGAGACCATCCCTTTACGATGATTAATAAAACTTAAGCAATGTACTATAAAGTGCCCCCATCATTTACAGCTCTCCTGCCTGTTGTGAAGTCAGGCTTAAAGAGATGCAGGCAACGTGTGAACAGAGTGTCATATACGGGTCCTTATTTTGTACAATTATGTAATTGCATTTTTCAGTCTGTTCCCTGAGACTCTCATATCAGCTGTGCTCACCCAATCTAAGAACAAAATTATAGGGACACCGAAAGTTATTGCAGGTTGTGCTTTTTTCAAATTCATGATAAACACCAACTGTGCTCACTGTCATTTTCCGAACCCTTTGATCTCTGAACTAACCTTTTAAACCTGGTGTCATTTTTCACTAGAATCTGGAAATGATTATTTTTTTTCCTTTCTCATAAAGGAAGAGACTTTTGTTCGGAAACTACAGTCTTTTTGGTCATCGCTAAAAGCACTTTATACAATATGTGTTTTCTGAAAAGTGATGATAAAAATGTGTGGGTATAGCAAGATCAGATGTGATGGCTTGTATGAAAGCCAGGTCTACTGTATGTCATTGTACAGGCTAAAAGAAGACATCCTGATCCAACCTATTAAGTATAAATGGTTACTATGGCATATTTTAGATTGCAAACATGTGGAGACAAAAGGTCAGTCTTAACAGTGGAATGATTGAAACCTGGTATCGTAGATAACTGTTCACAACCAATAAAATGCAATAGATTGATAAAAGGCAAGTAGAAAATATTTGTTAGTGATTCTTTATAATAAAATGTATTTAAACCGGCTCCCATGAGTACAAAAACCTCACAAATTTGACTTCAGTAAATACTACCATACAGGCAGGGTGGTTTTTGCCTCTAAGCAATTGAGGGCAGGTGCCTAGGGCAGCAGTATTTTAGGGGGCAGCATCCAAACAAGTACATTTTTTTAGAACTGTGTAGCTCTCATTTTGGGCCACATGTATGAAACTGTTTAGGTCTAAAACTCACTCTTTTGCCCATAGTAACCTATGGGCAAAAAAAGTGAGTTTTAGACCTAAACAGGTTCATACATGTGGCGCTTTCTCTGTATCATCAGTAGGTCCCAGGACACTGGGAGGATTGCTCTTGCATAATGCTAAGCAGTGGCAGAAACAATATCTGCAGTCATATACTTGTTCTTACTGCCAATGTTTAGCGCACAGCAGCCCTCCAAGAGCCCAGGCCACCGCTGGCTTCCTCATATGTATGCTACTGTGTATTTTCTTACACAGTTGTAGGTGCATAGAGAGTACTGCATGCAGCGAAAACAGCATTGGCCCAGCTGCAAGAGGGATGTGTGGGTTCCAAGCAGTGGCAGTCAGTACCAGCTTGATGCAGCCTTTCACCATGTCCCTGTATGTGCAGAATGTAAAAAGAAAAGGACAGCTAGAAACAATAAAAAAAAACATTTAAGGGTTTTACTCAGGAGTGTAGCTATAGGTGGTACAGATGTATCAGTCACTACCGGGACCAGGAGACAAAGACACCTCTGCCACTTAATATGACACCAAAACCTTATAAACATCCTGTGAGAGGGCACTTTATTAGATTTTCCATTGGGGCCTGGAAGCTTCAAGTTTCATCTCTGGCTAAGCTGATGCCAATGGCCACACAATATTGCTTGTAAAACCTCAGTGTGACCTACACATTGTGTCCACTTTGGCCAGCACATGTAGCCACACTGGAGAAATATACCCTAGGGTTTATTTAGTTGATGACTAGGTCAGCATGGGCTTTAGACACTGGTCTACATACAGAAATGACCTGATGTATTGTGTGACTACTGTATGGTGACAGATCAGTGCTGGAAAGAACCGTAGACCTTGAATCATTTTTGCTGGTTTCTAAATACTAGGAATGCCAGTTCTATGTGGCTGTGGCCTTATCGACAGTAACAAATTTCACACAAAAAATCATTGATATTGTCACGAATTTGGCAGGTGAAAGTGGATTGTGGACCCACTAAGCCACTTAATCTGATGGCCGCAAGGTGCAACCTCAGAGCATGCCCCAACAATTGCAGCTGACCAAGTTGGTCAGAAGTGCCAGTGAGAGGCACCAAACAGAAACAGGAAACAGATGAGCAGACAAGGCAAAGAGATACGTGCAAAGTACCAAACAAGGAGGCTGGCAGACATAAACGAGGCCAGGGCACAGGCAAAGACAGAGGTGAAGGAAGATACAAAGACAGGACAAGGAACACAGGCAAGAACAGAGATAGACAAAGATACACATGCAGGGACTGCAACTTACAAGACACAAGGGGGAACTGACAGAGACAGCAACAAACAGCAAGCCAGCAGGAACCTACAATGACAGCAACAAGAGACAAAAAACAAGCAAGGATCAGGCAGGGAGTGTTGGGAGGAGTTGGTTTATAACCCCACAGGAATTGGCAGAGAAAGCCAAACCCCGCTGCACACTGTAGGAATAAATATGTGCAGGATGTGGCCACACCTCCCTATAGAGCAAAAGGAAAATAAGGCCAGCAGCCACAAGATAGTGGAGCAGCTTAGGGAAAAGCAAAACAGGTAAGTGGGCATCCTCCAATCCTGAGGGTAGCAACGTGACAAATATTTATATTAGCAATAGGAAAGAGCTTGCACGACATAGAACTAAATCTGGTGACATTTCTCACATTTGTGGACTACAATAATAGGCTTATTTTAAAGCATCTGTCAAACCCAATTAAATCACCCCAAAAAGCATGTTTTTAGTTATATTGTAGATTTTGTATAGTCATTGAGTTTAAAGCGAAACATTGTTAGTGCCAACAGGCAAAATTTCCAATAATATGTAATTTTCTTGTTAATTTCAGTTTATGATTTTATTTGACGATACAGAGTGGCAGTCATAAAGAAGGTACATGTATATTGACTCCACATGATTGCATCTACCTGTGGCAGAGCGACTACAGGTATGTGCCTGTTTCTGCCACTAGGTGGAGTTATATGTATATGCAACATGCCACCAAGGATACCTGGCCTTGGTGGGATAGGAGCCAGCCATTTATAGTGTCAGCTACACTAAGTGGTTGGCAACTGTGTATTGTTAGTTTGGCTTTTCAGCCGGTTCTGGGTCGGCTCCTATTGGGAGTAGATAATGTGTCGGGTGGGCATCTACTTCCCATGGTCCAGGCCAGGATTTGGATGTATTGGGTTTCCTATAAAAGGCCTAGGCCTTCAGGTGTACAGGGGTGTGTTTCGCTTCATTGAAGTGGAGCGGTGAAGAGCTGAGGAGAGGCTCTTGCCCCAGAGGCTTGAGGCCAGCAGGTGGCTGACCTCTGAAAGCCTAACCAGTGGGGGCTGGTAAAAACGGTGTCTTGATGTGGTTGGACATTAGGTCCAGACTAGGTGTAGAAAGGATTTCTACATGTTTAGTAAGCGGCCAGGGTTTTGTTTCCGTTTATTTCTGTACACTGTGTGCTGTGCTGAAGAAATAAAACTTGTGGAGACCAGACTTAAAGAAACCCGGTGTCAAAGTGCCCTGTGTTGAAGTGCCAACCGTTCTACCAAAGGACTGTGGTCCAAGAGTGGAATATCCCTGGGACGACCCAAGATGGCAGCTGAACGTGAGTGAGTCCCTACACACCCTGTTAATGGCTTGGGTGTTTTATTACAGTTGCTGCATTAAATAGTGGACCTACTTCTACCCACTTCTAAACATCCCCAAGATAACTTATAACTAGTATTGCTCAAATAGCTCTCTGTATAGTTAGAGTGTAGGTGTCACAATATTAATATTCATGACATCTCTAAGTCAAATCCCATTAAAGTGTATTGGGGGGAAAATCTTCATCTGTTTTCTGCAGTCTAGAAAGCACATTCAGCATCCAAATGCCTCTAAATTGCATCTAAACACCATCAGCCATCTAGAGCACATCTCAGAAACCCCAGGGCTAGGGTTAACACTAACTCTAACACTAACCCTTAGGTTCCCAAGATATGCCCCATTTGGTTAGGGTTAGAGTTAGGCTTAAGGTTAATTTATTTCACAGATTTTCATCAAAATAGTGTTCTGGCCAAACCCGAATCCAATCTCTGACATTTGGATCGAATTTGACTTTGACACAAATCCAAAGTACAGCACTACTTATGACCTATCAACTCACATTAACTTATGCATTAGTACACATATGAGGGTGACGTACAGTATGCATCTTGAGACAAGTTTCAAAAGGTTTTCATTACTGGAGATTTGAAGGCTAGAAAGAGTTATCATTGGAGACAGACATTTTCTCTGCACTTCCTGTCAGTAATCTCAATAAGGATTACTAGAGTTTCCTGTCTTCAGCCAGAAATGGCTTCTCCTGGCACCAATAGATAAAATTCTACTGTACAGTAAACAGAGATAGACAGAAGGTTTAGTGTCTGTTTAATAAGACAATTAGTCATTATTTATTTTACTTTATTTTTAATAGAAGGTCTTTCTATAATTCTGATTGGCTGCTGTATCAGTAGACTGGAATACACTTAGTTTCAACTGTCCTGGGAGACTTCCTATAAAACTGCAGGTGTTCAACGTTAGCAAATAGTTGCTGTTATATGTATGGACTTTTGGCAGCTACTAGGCCTGTTTCCTGAGATTGAAAAATGATTTTCTACCTTAAACAGTGGTTTTACGTTACTGGAATGTAGAGGAAATGGTTTCGCTCCCATCAAACAGTATTTACATTTTTTGTTTCTATGTGTAGTAACGATTTTATGGTTTGATTAGTTTATAGAATGATGTAAAGAGGTATCTGGATTGGTCATCTTGGAATTTTAAACAATGAATCTCCTAATAGAAAAAACAGACAGTTTTATATTGTGTAAAATAAAAGGAATCCAGAATTCTTTGTAGGATTTTAGGTCAGTATTTGAGTACAGTATTTATTATTATAATGCAATAATAGGATATGCATGCAGTCTCTTAAACCAACTTTGTACCTTTAAAGTAGTAGCAGAATATATAGCTATAAAATGGTGTTAATGTGAGCTATGTTTTCAATATTTTTCACATTTTAGTTGCTTCTCATTTGCAAAAGTTAGCAGGATGTAATTTTAGAAAAAGCTCAGGTTTGTCTAGAACTAAATTTACAGGGAAGAATAAGACTAAGGAATTGGAAACTGTTTTGCTTTATTGGTAATGATGAAATGGAAATATTGTAAAATAAGAATCATTAATTAAGACAATGCCAAAGTATGGTAATAACTTCCACTACGAGAGTGCTTGTTGGAAGAGATTCCACAAGGCAGTAAAATCCTGTTGGTCTTACATCTTACCGTCTAAATAGGTTGTAAAAATTACTTACAGTATTACAGTCAATTGCCAGTTTTATGTTGGCTGCCAGAACTGTTGTTATATCACAGTAGCCATTTGAGATCAATAGAAACACGCATTTCAAGACTAGCTGTCAAGTCCTGCTGGAGGCACTAAAGGAAAGATTTCATACAGAGGGAAGCCAGACCTGAAATGCTTTTCAGAGTTTAGCATTTAAATAAATAGTGACCATGTAAAAAATAGATTCTTTTTTATAAATTCTACAATGTCTGTAAACCAAGATAACTAATACAGAGTCATTCAGAATGGTGCCTGCTGACAAGAACAGTAGTAACATCATTGGGAGATGGCCAATGACTGACAATCAAAGCAAAATTGGCTTAGTCATCCATCACTAACCAATCACAGCACAGCTTCCAGGAGCCAAACTTAATGTGACATAAGACGGCTGTCACAGACCGCGCCGCAGCCCATGGGTCAGGCTGCGGGCACATCCGTCCCCCGGCCGGCTCCCCGATGCAGGGGGCGAGTGGCCCCGTGGTCCGTGCGCCGGGCCGTGGGCGCACTCGCTCCCCGGGGCGCGGGTACTCACCTGACCGCACTCCTGACTCGCTGCTTGCCTGTGCCCGCCGACACGTGTGCCCCCGCTCTCTAGGAAGCGTGCGCCGGCTTCCTCAAATTTAAAGGGCCAGCGCATCAGTAATTTGTGGTTGATGGCCGCTGACCCTATATAATAGCCTCTCCTGCAGCAGTCCCCTGCCGGATCTTTAGTTCTTTATAGCCTATCGAGAAAGCGCTCCTTGTGCCGTGATTGTCTCTTCCATGTACCGTACCGCCTTGATTCCGTCCCTCGACCATGAACCTCTGCCGCCTGTCATGACCTTCTGCCTGTCCTCGACTACGCCTACGTCTCACAATTCTGTACCACCACAAGCAAGTCCCGCCAGTGGAAGCGACCTGGTAGTTTCCCGCCACAGCAAGTCCATCCCACTTTGGGGAAAACCGGGTTCTACTTAGACTCCGCTCCCTGGTTGGGGCTTTCACCATCGCACTTGGAGGCTCAGCGGATCCACTACCGCCAGCTGTTACAGTAAGATCCGGCCATGGATCCCACCAAGGTGCCTCTTCCTGGTAAAGCGGACCTTGCAGTTGTCGTTTCGCAGCAGTCGCGACAGATTGTGCAACAAGCGCAGCGGTTGGACCAGCTATCCGCCATGCTGCAGCAACTCCTGGCGAATTAACATCAGCCACCATCCTCTTCCGTGGCTACACCGTCTCCAGCTGCTGTACCTGCGACTATGGGTCCCAAGCTCCGGTTGCCACTACCGTCAAAGTTTGAGGGGGATTCCAAGCAGTGCCGTGGTTTCATCACCCAGTGCTCCATGCACATAGAATTGATGGCTGACCAGTTCCCCACTGAGCGTTCGAAGGTGGCGTTCATGGTCAGTTTGCTTTCCGGGAAGGCCTTGGCATGGGCCACACGCATGGATAGGAACGATCCAGTGACGGTGGATCTACGGTCATTCCTTCAGGAATTCCACGGTGTATTTGAAGAACCAGCTCGAGCCTCCTCCGCTGAAACGGCCCTCCTAAACATGAGTCAGGGGGATTCGTCTGTGGGAGACTACGCGGTACAGTTCCGCACCTTAGCCTCGGAGCTAACCTGGAACGAGGCCGCCCTGTGCGCCACCTTCAAAAAGGGCCTCTTCAGTAGGATTAAGGACGTGCTGGCCGACAGAGATATCCCTTCCTCTCTCAGCGAGTTAATCCGGTTGGCTACTCACATAGACGTGCATTTCGCTGAAAGGAGAGAAGAGCTACGGCAAGAACGTGAGGTGGTCCGTCCTCGCCAGTTTCCTCACCTGGCCCCAGTATTCCAGAGGCCATCCCTACTACCATCACCATCTCCCAGTGAGGAACCTATGCAGGTCGACCGGGTCCAACTTTCCGAGCAAGCATTGGCCCGACGTCGGACGGAGAATTTATGTTTATATTGTGGTAGTCCAGAACATTTCCGGAGGAAACTCCCGCACCTAGGCTTCATGGGAGAGGCGTCCCTAGGTGCAATTTCCTCCTCTCCACACCTGATGATGCCGGTACGGATCGAGACTGATGCTGGACTCGCGTTTCAGTTCCCAGCCTTTCTGGACTCCGGCTCAGCTGGGAACTTTATTCACTACTCCCTCGTACAACGATATCGCCTTCCAGTAGTCCGCCTGGAAAAGCCGCTGGTGATCTCCTCTGTCAGCGGAGAGCTCCTAAGTGACATAATATGGTACACCACCAAGCCGTTGTCTCTTTATTTTGGGGTTCTGCATAAGGAGAAAATCACCTTTTATGTGCTGCCACGCTCCTCCTTGGCGATTCTGCTAGGACTCCCATGGCTGCGACTCCACTCTCCTATGCAAGACTGAACATCAGGGGAAGTAACTCGCTGGAGTTCCAACTGCTTGAGCCGCTGTCTGGTGGCACCTCGCCCGGTGCTTCCCTGCTCTTGTTCCAAGCCCTGCGAGCCATTTCCCGGTTTACCAGCCGAGTATCAAGAATTTGACGATGTCTTCTCGGAGAAGCAGGCAGCGACCCTCCCTCCTCATCGCCCATATGATTGCCTGATTGACCTGCTACCGGGTACCAGTCCTCCTCGTGGTAGGATCTACCCCTTGTCTGTACCTGAAACTCAAGCCATGTCAGAGTATATACGGGAGATCTACGGAAGGGGTTTATCTGAAAGTCCTCCTCTCCTTCAGGAGCAGGATTCTTCTTCGTGGCAAAGAAGGACGGTTCCTTACGACCCTGTATTGATTACCGGGGACTAAATAAGATCACGGTGAAGAATCGGTACCCTCTACCGCTGAACGTGGAGCTTTGTGATCGCCTACGTGGTGCGAAGATCTTCACCAAGCTAGACTTGAGGGGTGCCTACAATTTGGTCCGTATCCGTAAGGGTGATGAATGGAAGACGGCCTTTAACACCAGGGACGGTCACTATGAGTACCTGGTCATGCCGTTTGGCCTGTGTAACACCCCAGCCGTCTTCCAGGAGTTCGTGAATGATGTCTTCAGGTATCTCCTATACTCCTGTGTTGTGGTGTATTTAGACGACATCTTGATATACTCACCTGATCTGGAGACTCACCGTTTCCATGTTTGCCAGGTACTAAGGCATCTCCGAGCTAACCACCTGTAAACCCCAAACTGAGAAGTGCGTCCCCCCCATCAAACTAGCCTCCCATTCCTCGGTTACATTATCCTGATCAGGCTTGCCCGGGTGGACCCTGCCAAGTTTCGCTTCTGCAATGGCCTCGCCCATCTTCTTCGGGCAATACAAAACGTTTTCCCGGGTTTTGCAACTATACCGACAATTCACCACACTTTCACGCGAGTTTTCTACGTGGCCTTTACAAGAAGAACGCTAACCTACGAATTGACCCCCAGGCCGAGGAAGCATTCAGGAAGCAAAAACGCCTTTGCCTCTGCACTATCTTCGCAGCTGCACCCTGCGAATCCCTTCTCACTGAAGTAGACACCCCGTCTGTTGAGTCGGAGCGGTCCTCACACAAAGGGGGCCCCCGGCAAAACGCCACTTTTTGGCTTCTATTCCAAGACATTCTTGGGCGGGAAGAACTACACTATCGGAACCGGGAGTTATTACCAACAAACTGGCCCTGGAGGAATGGCGCTATTTCTGGAGGATCTGGCATCCCATCAGTAAACTGTTTGATACAAAAACCTTTCCCGTACCTCCAGACGGCCCAGCGACGCAATCCGCGCCAGCTAGGGTGGTGCTCTTCTTTTCCCAGTTAATTTTCAATCCACTTCCGTCCCGCGGAAAATAATCTTAAGGCAGAAAGCCCTGTCACCCCTCTGAGTGGGTTTGGGGAAAAAGTGGTCCCCGAAAACATAATACCTGTTGACGCCTTGCTCCCAGCACCCCTGTCGACCTCGCGAAATGTCCCGCCAGGGAAAAATTAGTAGCCCAGCGCTCCAAAAAGAATCTTAAAATGGGGACCCCTGCTTGTGGGGCCGGACATCCGGGCTCGTAAAACCTGTCCTCCTTTTCTCACGGTTCTATTTGGGGCAGGACCTCGCTAAGGTGTTAAGGATATATTGAGGCCTATGTCACCTGTGCGCGTAACAAAATCTGCACCAATCGAAATTGGGCTCCTATGTCCAGCCCATCCCCACCAGTCCCTGGACCATGTGGGGCATGGATTTTATAACCGATCTCCATCCTCTTCTGGTAACACCTGATTGTTGGGTTTACAGAATCGGTTTTCCAAAATGGGCATTTGTCCCATTGCCGGGTTACCCTCTGCTCCATCCTGGCCAACTTTTTTTTCAGCACATTTTTCGTTTGCACGGGTTGCCCCTGCAATCGTCTCAGATTAGGGTCCCCGTTTATTTCTAAGTTCTGGCGGGCCTTTGTTCACAAAATGCAGGGGAAGTTTCCCATTTCTCCTCGGGTTACCACCCCCAACAAACTCCAGGTGGAGGTCAACCAGTCCTAGGAACTACCTCTTTGTCTCGACGTCAGAATGACTGGGCTAACTTGCTCCGTGGGCAATTTTCTTATAGTTCCCTAGATTCTGAATCCGCAGGTGCCTCTGCCTTCTACATGTTTACGGCCTGCACCCCTGCCCACCTCTCCCGCGAGCAGCCCAGTCTGAGGCCCCAGCCGGGGCTACGTTGGTCCAAACATAAAGGCCGTCTGCTTTACCCGCCAGTCGCTGCTCATGCTTCGGCACCCACGAAGGCACAGCAGATAAGAAGGATGCCCTCCCCCATTTTTTCCCCAGGTATAAGTGTGGCTGTCAGCCAAATATGTCCGCCTTAAGTTTCCTAGTTATAAATTTGGGACCCCCTACGTGGGACCATTCAAAGTGCTTTTTAAACGGGATAATCCGTGGCCTATAAACTCCGACTCCCCTTCCATGCGCATCCCGAACTTCTTTCATGTTTCCCTTCTCAAACCTCTGGTCCTGAACCGTTTTTCTCGGAAGGCAGCCCCTCCATCTCCTGAAGCGGATGCCACTAACGTTTTTCTGGTGAAGGAGATCCTTGATATGAAGGTGTCCAAAGGGAAACGGTATTTTCTCATCGATTAGAAGGGGATCGGGCCCGAGGAAAAGTCATGGGAGCCGGAGGACAACATTCTGGACTGGGAGCTCGTACGTAGGTTCCTCCGGGCTGGGAAGAGGGGGAGGCCAAAGGGCGGGGGTACTGTCACGGACCGCACCACAGCCCATGGGTCCGTTCCCCGGTCGGCTCCCCGGTGCTGGGGGCGAGTGGCCCCGTGGTCTGTGCACCGGGCCGTGGGTGCACTCGCTCCCCGGGGCGCGGGTACTCACCTGACCGCGCTCCTGACTCGCTGCTTGCCTGTGCCCGCCGGCATGCGTGTCCCCGCTCTCTACGGCGCGTGTGTGCCGGCTTCCTCAAATTTAAAGGGCCAGTGCGCTGGTAATTGGTGGTTGCCAGCCGCTGACCCTATATAATGGCTCCTCCTCTAGTGCCTTATAGCCTATCGAGAAAGCGTTCCTTGTGCCGTGATTGTCTCTTCCGTGTACCGTACCGCCTTGCTTCCGTCCCTCGACCAAGAACCTCTGCCGCCCTCTCCTGACCTTCTGCCTGTCCTCGACTACGCCTACGTCTCACGATTCTGTACCAACCCCCACCTTGGCTACCACCGAAAGCAAGTCCCGCCAGTGGGAAACACCCTGGTTTGTTTCCCACTGCAGCAAGTCCATCCCGCTTTGAGGAGGGCTCTGGTGAAAACCGGGTTCTACTTAGACTCCGCTCACAAGCTTTCACCATCGCTTGTGATGGCCCAGCGTATCCACTACTGGCAGCTGTTACAATGGCAATATCAAAACAAGTAAAAGCTTTTTTCAAGTTGGAATATACAAGAACGGGGTCTGTCGTGACAGTACAGGGAAACTTTCAGAATAAATGTAGCAAATATGCTCCACATAGAAACTGCATTTCATGTTGGTCAAAACAATTTAAAACCTCAGGGTGTTTATGTCATGGGAAAAGTATATGAGCATAGTCCTAGAAAGTCAATTGAACTGATTAGTATGGAACTACAGGTGCCACAAACCACAATATGGCATATCTTATAAGATTGTCTGTGTTGTAAATCATACAGATTACACACTACTCACAAAAAGTTAGGGAAATTTAAATCTCATGATGAATATAACATTTCTTGAACTTTTTTTAATTGACCTAATTAGGACCTTCTCTTAACTTTAGAATGAACATGTCAAACTGTTCAATGTTTCAGTACTTTTTGCACAACTTGCTGATCTCTAACAAATTACCTTAATACAAAATTCACAACAGGTGTTTAATCCCTGAATTGTCTAATACATTTTGGGGATCAATTTGAATTCTGATTTAAACAGACCTCTTTATCATGCTGACATCATGAGACCAAGACAACATCTTACAATTGGTCAACAGTACCTCGTCATTGCTAGGCTTCAAGTAGGATGCTGTCGGACAGAAGTTGCCACTTAGCTTAGAGTATCATAAGGTGTCTTCACAGGTTGTATCGGAGATACAGAGAGACTGGAAGAGTCGCAGAAAGGCAAAGAAGTGGACGCCCTTTGGCTACATCACACACTGATAACCGCATCATTGTAAACAATGCCATGCAGAACCAGATGATGCATCCCTCACAATTCCAGTCACATTTAGGGGAGGTGAGACACAACCAAGTGTCAAGTCAGACCATTCGTAACCGTTTACATCAACGTAGTCTGCGTGCTAGATGACTGGCAATGATACCTGACCAGTACCTGACCTGGCTGATGCATAGCGCTCTCCTTGACGTCTCCAGCATCATTGGCAGCCATAATTTCGGTACAAAGCAAATCGATTTTCATCACTGAAGAGCACTGAGGACCACAGGTCCCTCATCCAGGGTAGATGCTTCCTGGCCCATGCAAGACAATGAGGCCTGTGTCTGGTGCTGTGGTCAGGTTGTCTAGACTCACTATATCTGCCTCCAGAGCCACAGAATCTGAACACAATGCATTCATAAAACAGTGGAGTCCATATCTGAGGATATGCTGGCTAGAGCTGGACTACCGCCTAGATCTCTTACCTTGTCACCAATGAAAATCACTTTGAACATTTGCAGTGTATAGGTAAAACTTGGTTAGTAGGCTGTTTTCAGTAAATTTGTTTTATGTTCTCTCCGTTATGAATACATAGTCATTAATTTTGCATCATCCTTTTTGAACCACCCTGCATTACTCAAATACAGTATGGCAACACTGAAATGTTTAGAAAATATGTTCTAAAAAGTATCATTCAACTTCAAGCAATTATGGTAATAGTAAGTGTAAAAATACTATAAAATAAAAATGTGTGCACCTTGACCATTACTAGTCAAATCTTACTATAGGGAGAATTTTGCCCATTGACATTTATGGTGCATCCATATATCCATATATAACTTCATATAATACATCACAAATATCACAGAAGGCAGGCAAAATTGCTAGTGGCAACTGAGAAATGGAAGATCAAGTGTGGCTGACAGTTTTTATAACTTCATATTATCATACAGATAGATCATAAGGGTGTTTTTATATGACGCATTTTTAAAAAAAATGTAGTATTTTGTTTTTTTTCCCCAAAAACTGCACGAGTTAGATGTTATCTGGCACTCAATAGGCAAATGTTAAACATACTATAAGGTACAGTTCACACGGCTTATTGCCGACAAAATTGCGGGACGGATTTCGTCCTGCAATTACTCCGGCTGCCATGCAGCGGGGGCGGGTGGCCGGCAACTCGCCGGCCCCATAGACAGTCATTATTCACGGCGCGTATACGCCGTAAATAATTGAGAACTGTGGATTACCGTAATGACAGGGACTCACTGCCCAAATCAGCCGTGTGAACGGCCCCTAAACGTTGCCTTTTCTATGTAGCACTTGTTTTCACTTTGGATGCCTTTTTGGTCAGTTGTTGTTCTTTTAAAGTGCAGCATGGTGTAGGTGTAGTGTATTTCTTAGTTTTTGAAGTTTTTCTCCCATAGACTTCCATTGTTTTTTTCTGCATCGATAAAACCCGTGTGTGTGTGCTGCATTTTTTATGTCTTTTAGTCTTATTTGACATTGCAAATTTTTTAATGGAATTAATAATTTGTGGTAAGTAAAAATCATTAAAAATCGCATGTACCAATACACAATGTTTTGCAGAAACATACTCCAAAATTTCATAAAAAATTAATGAAGCCAAAAAAAGAAAATGCAGTTTTAATGGGGTTTTTTTTGGTCAGAAAATCACCATGTAAAAGATAAGTGTGAAAGGGCTATAAAGGTAGTTTTTACATGCTGTGTTTGTTTGGAAAATATTACTACAGTTTTTGAATCCAAAGCCAGAAGTGAATCCAGCAAGAAGTTAAAGGCTTCCTTTTGATTTTTTGTTCCTTATGAGTCTGTTGCTAGCCTTTGCTTAGGAAACTACAGTGAGGCTTTTCCAAAAATTGCTTAATGTCAGTAGTTAGTTAGTAGTAGTTAGTTAGTAGTTAGAATAGTAGTTAGAATATCACCATTACCATTGTATGGGCAATAAAGACAGTCTTACTATTAGACAGTTTTAATAAATGAGACCCATTATATTTATTAATTTTCAGGACTTTTTCTTGCTTGTGTCGTCTTCAAAAAGTAAACTTTATTGCTGCATGGTCCCGAACAGAGAATCCATCTGTATTAACTCAGAATTCTCTAGAAGTAAAATAAATAATTTTCTAACTAGACAACTTTTTCATAGAACATGTTTACCTATTACTAATTATAGTAAAAAATGTATCAGACTATAGAATTGCTCTTGAGATTACCATACATTTTAGCATTTTCTTCTTTTTTAGTGGTTCTTTAATGCAGGTACATTGGTTGCTTTCGGGCATGATCAGGTCCCATCTCAATAACGGTTAAGGGTTAGTTTTAGGATTTTAATCACAGCATTAAAAAACTTTGGATGACATGAACTCGGCGACGACTCTAATCGGAGACAGTTCTAAATCGCTTTTTCTTAGTGTAGAATGAGTCTGAATGTATTAAAGTGTTGTATAATGGACAGTCAGGGGCACACGAGAAGACACAAACAGAGTGAGGCCCTGATGCTGGTCCCAAACACTGTCCCTGCCTCATGGGGGTAACCGACTCCTTACTAGGTTGGCCCTAACTAGAAGCCTGAGAGCTACTCTGAGCCAAGTGAGACACAAGACGCAGACGAACAAACACAGAACAAACAGGAAAAGTCAGACAGGCAAGGTCAGCAACGAACGGGTAGTGCAGTACAGAAACAGTTGACAGAAGAGTAATGAGAGCCCAAGTCAAAAAGGTACAGCAGAATCCAAGCAGAAAACTGGTGAACTATAGGCAGAGATGAAACCATATAGCAGGCAAAGAAGAAAGGAAGCTGAGTCCTTTTATAGTGAATAGGAAAAGGTAGAACAGAAGTGATAGGTAACAAGGAATGTCAATCAAAAAGGAACAGGTTAACCAAACAAGTGCTGGAAGATTCCTGGCCACGGGTGTTGGCCAGGAATCAATTAAGCTTACAGAGTTACAGGACGGAGTTCACACTAGTAGTAGAAACACACAGTATTAAGTCATAAACCACGGTTTGAGTCATACTGGCTGTGGCCGGCGACCAGGGCCAAAAGTCTGTCGGGCAATCATGACATGTTGTATGTGGGTTCCTAAATCTGGCATGTGGCATGCCTTGCATAGCATATTTTTGATGATTAATTGCTGCATTATTAGCGCATTTGAAAGTGTCATGTATGGTGCAGAATGTGGCAAGTTTTGGCATACGACTGTTCATACATCTATAGAACAGGGCTGCGACAGACTTTTGGCTCAAAGCATGTTCATACATGTCTCCCTTTGTTTCTTCTTCATCAGTTAGGCTACTTTCAAGCGTGGTTTCAGAGGGGTTAATAAAATGTCTATAAAAAATAAGTAATATAGATTTGTAAGGGTATTTAAAACAGTCTTATATTTGCAATTTGCAATATAAAAAATCTAAAAGAAACCAAATTAATAAAACTCTTTTACATACAGGTGTTTCTACTAGATGTTTGAAACCACACTAATGAGTATGTGGTTACCAGTAGCCCAATCTAACAAAACCAAACCATTTTTATACAACATTTTCAATATTAGCTCATATATAAAAAACTTCTTTCTTTCGTTTCATCTTTAAATTTGGTTTCCTCTGCAAATATGTGGTTAATGGGCTTGCTTAAAAGTCATGTTTGCGCCAATGTTTATATGCAGTAGGGCACCCAGCCTTAAAGCCATCCTAAAGTAAAGACTGAATGATAGTAGTTTTGTGATGAGGAAAAATGTAAACTTTTAACCAGACTGAAAGTCAACAAAACTCTAAATGGTGTGGTCATCAAAACTGCAAAGTTATTTAATTTGACCCCAAGAACAAGAGCTTTCTAAAATAAACCCCTTTTGGGAAATGGCTAACCCACAAAATATTTAGAAAACTGACTGTGCATAGTACAAAGAATAAATTCAACTCATGTTAACAACGTCTTTTTAATAAAAAGGGCCCTTAAAAGTACGGGTCCCTTTGGAAATAGAAAATGTTTTTTTTAGTGGAGAAAAAAATAAAACCCTGACGGGCATAAAGGAAAAGAATTAAAAATTTCTAAAACCATTGGGATTTTCCATAACAGTTGGTATACTGGATTGAATTAGCTGTCTGGCCTGAGATTCTCTTTTTATGAAAACTGGATAATCTTTTAACTATTTTAAACTGAAATACCTATGTTTGATTGTTTTTCGGGTTAGCGGCTTTTACATAAAATTTTATTTATGGGACACTTTCGGGTAAGTCCGCGCACAGGTAACGGGGAGCATTTTTAAGGGTGGGAAATTTGGCCAAGGCTTTTACATTGTGATTTGTTTTGGCAGTAAAAAATAATGGGTTTTTTAAATAAAAACCTTAAATTAAAGGAAACCCCTGTCACATAAAAATAAAATTTTCATCGGGTAGTAGAAATTTTAATAGAACAGGAAGAGCTAAACCCGAATAAATAAAATTTTGTTTGAAAAGGTCCCACAGAACTTATATTTTTAAATTCTTTTTAAATCCCTGCAACCCCTGGGTTTAAAAAGGTTTTTGGGTAGTGGCCTAATCAGCGATTAACACCTCTTTTTTCAAACTAATAAAAAAAGGGCTGTAAATCAAAGAAAAAGACCGCCTGCTGACCCCTTTTCCCCAAAAAAAAGAAAGCGTTTTAAAAATAAAAATACAAGTTCTACTAGATTTTTCCCCACACTGAACTAAAATATCAACGTGCTCACCCTCTTCCTGTTCTATAATATGCATTTTAAAGAAACTTGTCACCTAGTTTAAATCCCCCCCCTTGTAACAGGCACAAGCAATGACAGCATCGTTTCCAGCACTGTGTCCCTTATTCTGTAAGAGCTTATTTTAAGTATTTAATGCTCAAATCGGGAATTTTTGAGCCAAAAAAATCATTAAAAAGGGGCCCAGTTTTTTTCAAACCTCGTACCTCAGCTGAAAACCTATTACAATAATGGGTTAAAACAGGAAAATTTAACCCATGGGGGTTTTACCCTTTGGTTTGGGGGCTAACCCCGGTTTTAAGAATAAATTTGAGCATTAAATGCTCTAAAACCCCGAAATTTTAACGAATAAGGGGAACACAGCCGGAAACAGCACCCTACACTGGTTTTGGCTGTCCTCAAAAAAGGGGGAAACCTATTTTACATTTTCCCTTTAAGGGTTGTTTTTGTCATACTCTGTACTATGATTAGGGCCCCCTTTTTTTTGGGAACATAGTAGCGGGGGCTGTTTGGGACAAAAAATTTTTAAAATTTTTTTAAAAATAAAAATGAATAACTTTACCATAAAATTTGAGTATAAAGCCCCCCCCCCGCCATGCCCCGTTTTTCAATGCCAATCCTGTAGTCCAAAAATCTACACTTTTCCATTTGTTCTGACTCCAGCAGAGAACCTTCCTTGCTCCCCTTTCCCACCACTTTGGGTTTTTTTTGGCTCATTTTTAAGCCATGGATTCTTCTAAAATTTTAAACTAATTTCATTTGGGGAATTCACCCCAAAAAAATATCTTTTTTCACTTGTCTGAATATGGGCTATGCCAGCCCTCTGTTTTTTTTTTGGTTTGTGAAAACCACACCAAATCCGTCTAAATCTTTTTATATATAAAGTGTTTTTTAAAAAACAAAATTAAAAACCCCGGCAAGGGGTTTGATACTTTTAAAATTTAAAGTGTAACCTTTTCCTTTCCCTTAAAACACCCATATATCTTTTTTTGGGCCAATTTTTGCTGCTTTCCATATGCTCTTTTTTATTGAACACACATCATTTTTTTTTTCCCCTTTTTATCCCAAAATCTTTTTTTTTTAAGTTGCAGAGCAAATTCAATGAATTAAAAAAAGACAAACCCATTTTTCGATCTGTTCAGCGAAAGGTCCCCCCTTTTCCTTTTTAAAGAAACCCAACTTTTAAAAAAGGAAACTGCGGGGAAAATTTTGGCTGATAAAGCAAAGTTCCCCGTAACTGATTTAACAGGAACAATTTAAATTTATCAGATACAAGTAAAAAAAAGCAATCCCTCTTTATTGACTGTAAAAGAAAGAAACTAAAATTCCCATGAAATTTTAAATAACCAAAAATTTTCTCGGGCAAAGTAAACAAAAAATTTTTAAACCATTCTTTAAACCCAAAGTTACAAAACTTTAAAAGGGAACTAAAAATTTAAAAAAGGAAAGGGATTTAGAATGAAAATAGAAAAAAAATATTTTTTTATTTTATCTTAAACAAAATTAAACAGATTTAGGCTGGGGCTTTAATCAGCTGATTCCTCACACCCCCCCTTTTTCAAAATTCGCTTCTATTTTAACGGAAAAATTTAATTTACTGTAAATAATACAACAAAAAGCCCTTAACCCCAAAAAAACCGAACCCCCTGAAAAGTAGTTAATGACCAGAAAATTGTTTTAGTTTTTTTCCTCCTTGCGTTTCAACCGTTGTAACTTTTTTTTTTTTCAAAAGGGCGCATTGGGTTAAGCCTCTTTTATTTGAGACAAGTTTTCTTTATTGGGGGAAAATTTAAAATTCCCTTTTAAATAAATTCAGTATTTTTTTAAATATTTTTTTTTTTTTTTCACCCTTCCCCAAATTTTAAAACCCCTTAAAAACTTGGTTAAAATTAATTCTACAGGTTATTACGTCCCTGTTTGGGTACCCAATAAAGTGTAGGTTTTTTGTGTTGTAATTTTTTGTACAATTATTTTTTTTCTTAAAAATTTATTTATATTTTTTTTATTTTTTTTTTCTTTTTTCTTACACTTTTTTGTTTTTTTACTTTCTTTTTTTACTCCCATGAAGGGAAAAAGTTTAAAATTTTTTTTTTTTTTCACTTTAATTTAAATTTTTTAGCATATTCAAATAGGCTAATACATTTTAATCGTGCCCCCTTGACACAAAGGGATATCTGCAGCAAAACAGTGTGTCCAGGTCCTGGCTTTTTTACACAGACAAACTCTGGGGGCCCCTCAAAGGGCCCCAGGGCTACTTGTGCACTGTTCCTCGGGGCTCTGCGTACCGTTTTCCATCACCCCACAGGCAGGGAAAACCCCTTTTATTGCGTTCGGGAACGCCCGCCGAATCAAAGGTTAAAGCACCGGGGTTTCGGGGGTTTTCCCCCCGCACTCCGGGGCCGCCCGGACAAAGCTCTGGATCGGGGTGTGTATTTCAGCCCCAACCCACCAATTGCGGGGCCCCGGTCCCCCAAATACCCATGTCTGCAGCGAGCCAAAAAAACGTTGCTGCAAACAACGACCCGCACCACCGCCTCAAAAACGGGGTGCGGTTCCCTTAAGGGGGTTTTAAAAAGGGTTTTATTATAAAAGGATTTGCTTTTTATTGAAAGATCTTGCAAAAAAAAAAATCACTTTTCAAAATAAGTCCCCTTAACAATTTTCCCACCCTTTTTTTCCCCCCTTTTTATCCTCTCTTGTAAAGGGCTGCATCAACTTCCATTTCCTATACTTTCAAACCTGTTCAAAACTCTCATTATAGGCTGCCAGCACTTGGGTTTCTATACTAAAGACCTTTGGGTTCTACTGCCGCCTGTTTAAACCAATAAACACGCCCCTGAATTTAAAGTGAAACCAAGAAAACAAGGGGCTGAGGAAGGGTAAACAATGTTTTGAGAAAAACCCCTTTAAAAGAAAAACTGAGGGATGGGAAGGGGGCCTTTTACACGGGACAGTGCAAAAACCTTTATAATCCCTCCGAAAACCCGGGGAAGAAAGAACTATTTAATGTTTGTCGGACTGGCCCCGGGGGCTGAAAAACTGCCCTCGGAAAAAAACCCCTTTCATGGGGCCCCTTTTAAAAAAATTGTCACCCCCGTTTCAAACCGTGCCCGTGGGGACAACCCCAAGATCGAGACAACTCAAAATTTTAGGGAAAGAAGACACTGTTTGTCCCCCTGGGGGGATGTCTAATTTTCACAATAATTTGGGAAAGCACAGCTCACCTTTTTGATGGGAAAACTGCCGAAAAAGACCATACTGGTCCCAATGTGTCGGAAAATTTAAACCAAAATAAAAGGAAAAAAATAAAGACAGTAACACATCTCAAAAAAGGGGCTTCCATGCCCTTTTAAGGGGCATTTAAAAGATGTAAATGCAAACCCAATGAATGAAAACCCATCCCCAAAAACCGGGGTCTAGTTTTACCTTGCAATTTTTAATTGAAAGCGTCAATCTAGGGGCATTTGCATAAAGTTGGCCCCATACATTCATTGGGAAATATACTTTTTTTCTCCTTGTTAGGCGCAATTTATAAAGTGTTGTTTCCGGGGGTAATCACCTTTTCCTGTACCATTAAACTATAAAAAATAGAGCGTCAAAAAAATTTTTTTGATGCAAAATACACCACAACAATGGTGCAACCCTAATGGGACATGTCACCCAGTTTTTTTTATAAAAGACATTTTTTTCTCTCCCATGGTTGCTGGAATTGACCGTTTTTTGGGTTTTCCAATGCAGTTATAGGGGAAGCTCCATTGGACAACTCCTAATGAGAGAATTCTGGTCTTCTCAAGCATACTAGCTGAGGACCAGGCTTTTTTGAATTTTGCTAAAAATTCTGTGTGCATTTTCTATTTTTATTATACTTATATAAATAACACTTTAAAGGGCCGTTCACACGGCTTATTGCAGGGACGGATTTCAGCCATATTGTGTGCCATACTGCGCTGCAATATGGCTGGAATCCGTCCCAGCCATTATGGTAATCCACAGTTCTCATAGAGTGACATGTTCATTATCCCGGCGGGATACGCGCCGTGGATAATTAAAGTCTATGGGGCCGGCGGGCGAAATCCGTCCCGCAATTACGGCTTGAATAAGCTGTGTGAACCGGGTCTAAGTAAGCTCCATAGGACATCCCATGGTAAGGGAATTCTGGTTTACACAAGCCCTTTAGCTATATTATTCATTTATATCATGCTGTTATATTCCACAGTGCTCTACAGAGATTGTCATTGCTCACATTAGTTCCTGACCCCAGTGCCTGGATGATAGGTAGACAGAGGCAGAGCCGTATTTACAGCTCATGCTGCCCTAGGCACCGAGCCTTAAGACGCCCCTTACTGCACCTGGACATACTATTATGTCCTGGTGGTGGTAAGGGGCCACGTAACAGTGTCCCTCTGAAGTTCTCACTGACATTCATTCCCCCCAGTGCATTTTCACCGGGAGTTTTGACATGTCAGTTCTTTCCCCGGGCATGTATTGTGCGCTGGGGGAAAGAATAGGTAATCATAGTTCTCAAAGAGAACTATGAACTACAGTAATGTCGGTCCGTACTTCGGGCGTATTAAAGCACAATTATGCACTGAAGTATGGACCGACATTACTCCGTGAGAACATACCCTTGCTCTACAGGTTTCCCCGTTGAACTACAACAGATCTGTTGAATCTATTTCCTTGATAAAATGACCAATAAGAGAAAGTGTCTGGGATTGATTGATTGTTTATTTATTTAAATAAAGTGTTTTTCTGTGGTGTCCGTGTGTTTCTTTTACTATTTTTTTCCAGTGATAGCGGTATCTGACAGATGCCTCTTCATTACTATCGCTCGGGCTTGGTCAGTCAGCGGTGCTTCTTGTCACCTAAGCAGATGCTAGGCTATGGTCACACGGCTTAGTGCCGGCGTAATTGCGGGGGCATATTTCGCCCGCAATTACGCTGGCTGTTGTGCAGCGGGGGCGGGGCGTGGGGGCCGGCAGCTCGCCGGCCCCATAGACATGCATTATCCACGGCGCATATACGCCGGGAATACGTAGCATGTCACTTATCTCCCGCAGCGTATTGTGCGAGCGGGGAGAGGAGTTGTAATCCATAGTTCTCTATGAGAACTGTGGATTACCAAAATGACTGAGACGTATTTCAGCCCGTAATTTGCGCAGTACGGCGCAAATTATGGACTGAAATATGTCCCAAAATAAGCCGTGTGAACATAGTCTAATCCTGTATCACTATAACCCCAGTTCACCAGGGGTACTGGGAAGATTCTGGTAACTCTCAGAAGCAGATCCTCTAATGTGATGGTCCATTTGTGGAGCAGCTGTGGGCTGGTATTTTTACGATGGGAAGAATCCAAAATCCATGCACTTTCCCATCCTGATAGTATGAGGCTGCAGTTTTCAGTTTTACCATAGCTGGTTATGAAAAGGGGGGAATCACACATCGTTTTTTATCATTTATTAGACAACGAAAAAAAAAGAACGATGTCCCCCCCATTTTTATAACCAGCCAAGGTAAAACCGACAGTGGCAGCCTGATACTATCAGAATAAACACTCCCCAACTACATACCTCATTGACCATTTTATTCAGGAAATAGATCCAACGCTGGACGAATGTAGTCCAAAAGGGAATCCTATAGGGAAAAAACAGAAACACTACGCAAACAGGAAAGCTGGGTGATGCCATATCCTCCAACGCAACCTATTTTCCAGTAGTAGGAAAGCTAGCTATCGGCTGTGGGGTTTATGGCATGACCCAGCTTTCCTGAAGGCTGGATAGGGGCTATCTAGAACCTGCGAAAGCTGGGTAACCTCCTCCATAACTTATAACCACATTTCCTATCCTAGGAAAGCTGGGTGCCTGCTGTGTAGGATGCGGCATCACAGAAAGAAACACATGTACATACATACATACATACATACATACACATAAAGGTGTGCAAAAAGACACAAAGACATACACACACAAACACCCAGACATACCTGTGCACATACATACCCAAACACCCATGTACAAATGCACAAATAAACACTTATGTAAGCAGATGCACACCCATATACACTCATGTACACACATGCACAAATAAACACTTATATACGCACATGCACACCCGTGCACAAATAAACACTTCGGTACACACATGTACACCCATGCACGCACATGAACACCCATGTGCACACAAACCATTATTTACGCTCATGAACAAATAAACACTTTTTGTATGCACATACACACCCATGTACACACTCATGTAAACACATACATAGATGCACACCCATGTACACTCATACACACCCATGTACACACACATGCACACCCATGTATACATTCACAAATAAACACTTATATAAGCAGATGCAAACCCATGTACAAATAAACGCTTAGGTACACATATGTACACTCATGTACACACACACACTCATGTACACACACACTCATGTACACTCATACAAAAAACCCCAAGTACACACATACATGCACACCCATGTACACACATACATGCACACCCATGTACACACATGCACACCCATGTACACTCACACATATGCACACCTATGTACACACATTCACACCCATGTACACTCACACATATGCACACATGTACACACATGCACCCCTATATACACTCATGTACACACATGCACACCCATGTACACTCACACATATGTACACCCATGTACACTAACACATATGCACACCCATGTACACACATGCACACTCATGTACACACAATCATGTACACATATGCACACCCATGTACACACATGCAGACCCATGTATACACACCCATGTACACACATGCACCCCCATGTACACTCATGTACACATATGCACACCTATGTACACACATGTACCCCCATGTACACACACCCATGTACACACATGCAGACCCATACACACCCATGTATACACATGCACAACCATGTACACTAACACATATGCACACCCATGTACACACATGCAGACCCATACACACACATGTATACACATGTACACACACAACACAAAATGTACCTGATCACCATGCACATCTCAGAATGTTGTTGCAAACCAGCAGGTTATAGAGGAGGGGGGGGGGGAACAGAACAGCCGACAGCTTCCGTCTCCTGAGCTCCTGCACACTGCGTGCCGAGACCACACCTCCCCCCTCTTCTCTGACCCGACATCTTCACTGAGCTCCGGCTGAGACTTTTTAAGCGCTCAGTCCGAAGAGCTGTGTAAAGGAGCTCCGATTACTGCCCCATACAACAGTATATTACAGTGTCTCTCTGAACTCCCTACTCTCCCCCCTCCCCCCACCCCACCCAGGCTGAAAGGTCACCTGCAGGGAAAGGAGGCAGACTTTTTTTTCTTTTTAATCTATGCCGGCTATTTCTACTGCTGGGTGCCATCCCCTGCAGTGCACCACTCTAGGCACTCGCCCACGAGTGCCTAGTGATAAATACGGCCCTGGACAGAGGTATGGGGCAGAATAATGAGCTAAACCAGCTCCATACAAGGCAGGTTCAGGCATTTAGTACACTTTATAAAAAACAAAACCTCCAAAGAAAGATGGCACAGTTGTGTTTTTCCCCATCCCACACAGATGGGAAGAGCACAGCTGCAGGCACTGTTTGCCAGGGTACAGCATTTACACTTTCTGTGGGGGGTGGGCAGAGGGTCACTATCTGCCCTTTTTTGCCTAGGTCATCAAGATGCCTTGTCCTGGCCCTGCCTGTCCCCATTGAGGTATACAACCTAAATGTCAGATTTAGCGATCAGTTGTTTTTGAAGTGTGGGGGAAACTGAAGTAGCTGGAGAAAACCCAAACAAACACAGGGAAAACTTTGTATTTGCAGGGATTTGAATCCAGGACCCCAGTGCTGCAAGGTAATAATGCTGCCACTGAGCCGCCATGCTATAGTCTATGCCCAGTACATACAGGCATTTAGGGGCTTGAATGAGCCAAAGGTGAAGTAATGTGTTCCTCCATGTGATCAGCAGGTACAACAATGAAGTCTTTCTGCACTTGCTGTTGAATGACACAGGAAACAGAACTTATGTTTAATTATCTTGGTGCCAATGTTGATGCTCATGTGTCCTAAAAGTGTTATGTAGATACATGTAGCAAAGGGTGTATAAACCAAGAATTCTGCAGAATGTTGTTCTAGGCCAGTGGTTCTCAACCTTTCTAATGCCGTGACCCCGCAATATAGTTCCTCATGTTGCGGTGACCCCAAACCAAAAAATAATTTTGATGGCTACTTCAAAACTGTAATTTTGCTACATGAGGGGTTACATATGTGTGACGCCTCTGAGCGGTACCCTCTACATGTCACATACATATAAAGGTATCGCTCAGAACCGTTACATAGATGTAACCTTTGGGACATGGGTTAAACAAACTATTTAATTACTTGGTGCCATCTGATGCTCATGTGTCCTCTAAAGTGTTGCTAGATACATGTACAAAGGGTGATAAACCAAATTCGCAGAATTGTCAGCCAGTGTTCCAACCCTAATGCCGTACCCGCAATATAGTCCTCAGTTGCGGTGCCCCAAATAATTTGATGGCTATCAACGAATTTGCTACAGGGGTTACATATGTGTGACGCCTCTGAGCGGTACCTCTACATGTCACATACATATAAAGGTATCGCTCAGAACCGGTACATAGATGTAACCTTATACAGTGGGGCCTGTGAGTGGTACATGCGGGGTTACATATATGTGACGCCTCTGAGCGGTACCTCTACATGTCACATAGATATAAATGTACCACTCAGAGCCGTTACATAGATGTAACCTTATACAGGGGACTGTGAGTGGTACATGGGGGGTTACATATATGTGATGCCTCTGAGCGGTACCTCTACATGTCACATACATATAAAGGTACCACGCAGAGCCCTTGTCCGGGGGGAGGCTGTGATTGGCACATGAGGGGTTACATATGTGACCCCTCATGTGCCACTCACAGCCTCCCCTATAAGGTGGGGAGAGGGTAAATGTAATGTGTATATCATGTAATGGCTGTGTGTGGTACAAGTAACAGGTTAATAACATATTACTTGTACCACATACAGACATTACATGATGCAGTGGATGTGTGTGTGTGTGTTTAACACTAAATTACCTTGCAGCCAGGAACAGCCCTGCCGTACAGTATCAGCGTTCTCTCTGCACTGAGTACGGCAGGGCTGTTCCTGATGCTTGGTACATATTGTGGGCGCGTGATGCAGCGCGCTTTCAGCGTCCTGCACGCACCGCCCACAAGAACCGGCGGGACGTAAGTCCGTCCTCGCCGCAGCGCCGCTCACAGGAGCGGCTCACTGAGCCACCAATGCTGCGAGTAACGGCGCCCACTGCTCCCCCTCCCCTCAGTAATTGAAACGCTGTGGGCGCCGCACTATGCAAGCAGCTGCAGGGAGGGGCGCAGCGGCGGCCACAGCGCTCCTCCCTGCAGCTATTAAGCCAGTGCGGCGCCCCTCTCAGCTCTCCAGCCGGCCGCCCTGCCCGGGCTAGGGGCGACCCCTGTGTTTTGGTCGTTCGACCGCCGCCGGGGTCGCGACCCACAGGTTGAGAACCGCTGTTCTAGGCCTATCGTGTAATAAATGCACAATCCATTGGCTCATATCTGTGTATAGATAAGCACATTATTCTTCAATATAGTAAAATATGTATGGTACATTTTATCGAGACAGTTTTTTCAGTATTTTTCATGCTCTTCATGGCATAATTTTCTTTTTGATTCTGACAGCTTGACGAGCTACAGGCCTGCTTCAGATACTCCTGTTGTAGGGACAATTTTTAAGAATGCAGTTACAAAACAGCTAGAAACTCTTATGTCTTTTTATGACATCTGTGACACATTCCAGAAAGTCGCCAGGAAGCCACACTGTATGGAATTCTTTTCAGCCACTAATTGCAATAAACCTAATAGACATGATCATCTTATATTTTTATCTTTGTGCAGTGAAAAATAATGAATCATTAATGATTCCTTCCAACTATCGATACTATCAGTAAGGTGGACAACCCAAAAAGACAAATTTTCCAATTCTGTTTTTGAGAGGACATTGTGCCAATTCAATGCAACATTCAATTATTCACTGTAAATGACTACCATATGTGATAATGTAGAGCAGTTTTCTGAAGCTGGTCATACACATGAGCTGTCCAAATACACACTCAATTATGTTCACATGATGTATGTTCACAGGACATAATGTCGGTCCGTACTTCGGTGCGTAATTGCGCTTCAATATGCCCGAAGTACAGACTGACATTACTGTAGTTCATTAAGAGCTTTGATGACCTGGTCTTTCCCCCAGTGCACAATACGCACCCGGGGAAAGGACTGACATGTCAATTCTTCCCGGAGATTACGCGCTGGGATGAATGACAGTCAGTGAGAGCTTCAGAAGGATGCACTGGCCAATACGTCCCTCTGAAGCTGGGAGCTTATAGTGGCGCACATAGTGCGCACTGCTATATGCCCGCAATATAATCGTGTGAATTTACCCTGAGTATTTTTAGTGGTATGCTTTCGAGACTACTAGCTCTCTTCGTAAGACACATTCGATTGTCAACAACTTAATGAGACCTAATCTATGTAGATATCATGACTTTTGGATATGGGATGAACGCCCGCTCTAACTAGTACTCAGTTCAAACCCAAGAATAAATGCAGAAATACGCTTTCCTTTGGTGTCAAAATGTCCACAGCTTTATTCAAACCATATAAGTACAACAAATATGGGAGGAGTCAGGTGGAGTGCTAGACAATTGTGTGATATTCCCAGCTGTCTGACATGCAGCACCCGGCCAGACAGTAATAAAGGGGCGGCACGCTCTGGCTTGCCATTCTAGCAGAGCCAGTACACTTTAGGGGCACCAATGACCCCACTGAAGATCCTCACTCATGATTAACCACCGTGCCCGCCCCTGGATACCATTATACCATCCTTAAGGCTGGCCACTTCCAAAGCTCAGCCTCTTCACACCATGAGGTTTAACATCCTCTATTAGTTAAAATTAGTCCACCATAACTTGACCTGCAACTTCCACCTGACTCCTGAACCGCAACATAAAAGCTGTGATAGGTTATAATACCAAGATTCTTTTTTTTTGACCAAGTAGCAAATTCCAGACTCACTAGGAGTCATCCTACAGCACTCAGGAGAGGAAAAACCCCTGTGGAGGAAACCTCTAGGGAACCATGGCTGAAGGATCGCCCTTCCCTGGGCTTAAACGGATAATGCCAACTCAAGTAAACCATCAGTATCCTAATAACTGTGTCTGAAACCAGTTATATAATAAAGTCAATATAAAACAATACAATAATACATTCGTCATTGTACAGATTATAGCTAAACACAAGTTTCAGACCATTCATTAAAATAGGGGAGGGTGGGAGAGACATCTTTTTTTGACTTCTTGGTGAGAGAATGAGGAAGTAGGAAGAGAAGACCGGAAGTTATATCTATAGCTAAACCCCACCCACCTCACAGTAAAACTCTTCCCCATCCCCACACTTCTCCCTCTCATATCACAACCCCCCTTGCCCATAACTATAAACTACACAGACAGGAGCCTAAGCACAATGCAGGAACTTTAAGCTGTCCTCTCAAAATCTAACCCCTTTGCTCAAAGCTACTTACAATAAATATACTATGCATACACTGAAACCATCAGCCTAAACTCTTACAGCCCCAAACTCCCAGACTATAATGGAGCTCTAGGTTCTCCCCTCCCAAAGTCATGGTCCCCCTTCGTTAGAGCTTTGGGGGTTTCTCAAGAAAAAGTGAAATGGCTGAAATGATTTCTGCATGGTGAGAACACCCCTTTAGCTTGGGGTGCATGCGCTTCCAGTTATGTCTCTAGGTTGTCTACTTTGGGTAATTTCTTTTGCTTAGATGGATTGGACATCTGCATGTGTCCCCAGATTAACAGTTATCACAGTTACATACTAAATAATGATCTTTGATAACTGAAGGGAATGAACATTAATATCATACAACTGAATTCTTAATCACTTTATCAACCTCTATATTCTAGGAACATTTGTGTCAGGTCACCATGAGTATCACCTGTATTTGTAGTATAGAAAGGGCAGAAATATTGCTCCTTTGGTAATGCTAATAACAGTGTTTAACCTGATCATTTGTGGATTTTCTTTTCAATTGAATTTAAGCTATCCATGTAGAATCTCCTAGGTGTATCTCATAACTGATACCACAGGTCACATCTTGCAAGCAGTGAATAGCCACATTTTTCAACTGAGAAAGCACAAGATACCCTTTGAAAGTTATCTGACACTAAGCTGCACTATTAGATACGCCCGTTATTGCCGATGACAAAAACATTCAAGAACATTGTACACTTTTGCCTTTCTCTCTTTGCCCTTTGCTTTCTGACAAATTTCTCACACCCATTTTCACAGAGCGCTCCAGATTCTTACCATCCTATGAAAGGATAATTTTCAAAGCCTTTCACTTCCATGTCAGTAGCGAGATTAAAATGTGACACGAATACCTGTTGCATACTTTCTTTAAACCTGAGCCAATGGAACAGCTACTGTCATGGGAAGTCCTTTTCATCTCACATCATATAGCACTTTAAAGTGAAGGGAGTGTTGATGCAATGCAATTTCTGATCTGTAGAGGTCAGTGACAAATGCACCTCTCGGGTAATAGACATTTATCTCCTTGTGGACTTCTTTATCATGTGTAAGATAAATGTGTACGTAGTAAGGCCAACTTTCATGCTATAGCACAAGATCACAATGTCTCATAACTTAATAAACAATATGAAGTTATAACTTCACAATACACACTTTTCTACCACCAACCATAGCTGAAATAATGTAAAGTTTCAGTACTTTGTTAAAAAGCAATAGACATGCAGGCTTTTTAAGAGGGATGAATTGTGTTTATTGCATTCTTTACCAAACATGCTTTAAACCACAATATTTTGGACAATTTTTACATTTCACTGTCTATCAGCTTAAAATGTGACTTTTTATTTTCCCATTTTTTCTTAGAATGAAATAAATCCAATATTTTACAGAAATAATGTCTGAGTTGATAATAAAGTAATTTATCTGAATTTTTATTTAGTTCACATAAAAGGTGTCGGCCATTATTGTAGAAAAAACAAAATGGCCCCCAAAAAATAAAAAAAATAAAAGGAAACAACATAGTTAAAGACAAAATCAATCATTCTGACATACTTTACAGAGTTTTTCATGTCTTCACACTTCTGTCATAGTCCAACGGATGTAACTATACCCGTAGCAGGCATAACAGCTGCAATGGGGCCCAAAGTTGAGGGGGCCAGAGGTAGAAAAACTTTGTTCCTTTTTGTAGGGAACAAGTAGTTGGTGGCTTTCTGCTCTCCAGCACTACTATGTGGGTTCCCTGATATATGGTGGTATTATTTATACCTTTCATTATTGCTGCTGTTTCAGTTTATTGTCATTAGGTGGCGGTGTCCCATATCATTTTGCTATGGGGCCCTATAAATTCTAGTTATGCCTCTGCATAGTATGTTGTTCTTGCCAATGTCTTTGTTGCTATAATATCACTCACAGGACTGAGGGTTTTAGCTCTATCAGTAGACAGGAGATGTTACCTTCTTATTCACTTCTGAACTTTAGATCAGATCATGTTGTCCACCCAATGCATGTAATTCACAATATCCATGTCGCACAATACAGCCATTTTGCAATAGGATCAATAAGCATAAATCCAATGTTGCTAATGGCTTTTAAAAGCACAATGTGTCCAAACACTTGACATAATTCTAATTTTAATAATAACCTTCTTTCATCCGAATGTGTTGGATGAGGTTTATAATACGGACCTATGGTGGAGCTCAAGCAGTAGGTATACAAACCAAAAAAATACCTGAGGAAGCGCGGCATGTGCCCGTGCGAAACGCATAGTTTTTTTGTTCTTATTTCTTTTATGCTTTATATTTTATGTCTTTTAATGACTGTTACTTGCTGAAATTAAAAATGACATAATTTATTTGGGACATTTCCCAGTTCCTATTTTGTCAACTTCAGCTAAAAACGTTATTATTTTTTGGTTTGCATACCCACTGCTTGAGTGCCAACATAGGTCCATATTCATTCTTGGACTGGCCCACAGGGGAGTAGTGGAAACCCTCGGTAGGCCCCTGAGTATGGTAGACCTGGAGTTATCTTTTTACTGCATACACATCCTCAGGAGAGGCAAAAAAGCAGAGAAACGGAGGCAAATAGCAAGATGCAGAGTATAGGAGGTGTGTACAGTCATTTACAGCATCTGTAGGGTGGGTCCCTAAAATAAACTCCACCGATGGGCCCAGGAACAGCTCAACTGGTGGGCCCCTAGAGTCAACTCCACCTGTGGGCCCTAGACACTCCAGTCCAACACTGTCCATATTATATACCTCATCCAATAGATTCGGATGAAAGAAGGTTACTATATACCCAGTGAACCAGTTGAAGTGCGGTGAATTCCGTGAGACGTTTACGGAATCAGGCTGCTCGCTACCTATCTTTTGATGCCATCTACATGAGTTGTACCATCCTGTACAACCACAATAGGTGAGCGGTTTTCATTACCCTCCCCATAACTGCTGTTTAACCTCACAGTGTTATACGAGGTGTGCCTGTCCTCTGTTTTCTCTTTTACAGCGCACTACACACATAATTCTAATTTTAATGATTCCTCTGTTGCACCTATTGAGCACATCCCACATAAGGTGCCTAATCAGTTTCAGAAACTCAGAAAATAGGAATTGTATTGGATATGAACTTGTATTTACCCTGATTGTTCAAATGAAACCATTGAAACAACATTTTATTATTAGGTACCTCACTGGATGCTGTGATCCATGTTGACTTTTTTACCAGTATTTTATCAGGTGAAATACTTTTATTTTGCATCATAGTTTTAGTTTTCTGATTTCTTATTACATTTCTCATCCGTGATCCTTTTATTTATGTATTTTAGCTTGTTACCAAAATCTCCCTAATCTAACAATTTTTACTAGTTACTGTTATACTTGACAATTGTAAAGTAATTTATTTTATTCACATACTGATGTTTTCTTTGATTGGAATTAAACCTGGAGCTCCAGCACTGAAGGGCAGTAGTGCTAATCACTGGACTATCACGCCTCCCAACACTTTGGGTATGTCTACACAGCTAAGTTAAAATGCCGTTAGAAATCTGACAGTATTTTAGCTTTGCCGTACCACGGTTTTTGGAGTGTTTTTTGCACAAAAAAACGCGGTCAGATTTCGGATTTCCCGTGGCCCCCTATCGGAATCTGACAGGTATATGGCAGAAGATAGAACATGTTCTTTCTTCCGTTGGATGGCCAGCGGTTTAGAAATGCTCACTAAAAAAATATGTGCTGTGTAGACATATCCTTCTAGACTCTCTTGCCATTAACACACAACTGTGTTCCTTATTTGACCCTTTTAGTAAAATTTTTCCCAGTCTTTCGTTTTTATCAAAGGGGAGGGCTTTTTTAAACTAGATTAGAATTTTTAAACTAATCTAGTTTGTTTCTCTTAACCGCTTCTTGACATTTGAAAACCCCCGTTACACCCCTAAAAAGGAAAACTCCCCCAAAATGGACTTACCATAGGCCCCCGGGTTTTTGTGGGGGCTCTCAAGTAGAGCCCACACAATGCAAACATGGTACAAGCTGTATGTTAAAATTTTTGCCCCCTTTGCTCATCACCCCAGGATCTCTGCATTTAAAGGGGTAAGACTGCTGGTGCTTACCGGGCACCGGGGAAGTTTTACAAAAGGTTCTGGGCTGTCGTGATTCCCCATGCCGGGCATGCCCTGGGGGGCTTTGACTGGGCAAAAAGTGAGTGACAGTTGCCATAAAGACTAGTACTACCACTTTCTATGTACTCCCTTTTGATTGTATCAGGGATCTAAAAGGGTAAACTGATACAAACTCCTGTAGGGAAAAGTAAACAAAGAGAAGCAAAACACAAAAAATAAAATAAAAACACATACACCACCCTTTTCCACTTTACCAACACCAATTGCCCCAAAAAAGATTAAAAAAAAGTAAAGTATGCTTATTTGGTAATGCCATGTTCGTAATGACCTACCCCATAAAACTGTTATATTAATTAACCCACTTGGTGAATGGCGTAAAAAAAAAAAAAACAATCACAGAATTGTAATTTTTGTTCATCCTGCCCGCACATAAAAAAGGGAAAAAAAATCGACCAATTTAACCCATATAAATACCACAGTGGGGCCAAAATTTAAAAAATTTATTTTATCCTGCAAAAAAAAAAGCCCTAAAATTGCTCTTTTTTATACGGAAAAAAAAAAAATAAGATTTTATAAAAAAGGGTTTTACACATTTAAAAACTTTTTTTAAAAATTGCTTCCCAAACATAAAAAACTATTAAATTGGGTTTTCAAACCCTAATCATATTGATTTCCCCGGGGAAAAGTAACTTGTCTTGGGATACTGCATGGGGAATCCTGTTTCAAATACCCAAAAAAAAAACACTAATTTTAAAAATTGCCTTCCCAAAAAATGATTTTAAAAACGAAAAAAAAAACCCAAGATTTTACCAATTTAAAAGTCAAAATCACCCCCAAAAAACAAGCCACATACACACCCCACCGGGACACAGAAAAAAAAAAAAAAGTTACGGCCCCTCCCGACTTGGGGTAGCAAAAACAAAATTTTTTTTCCCTTTTTTAATAAAAAAATGTTTTTATTTTTTTCAAAAGCATTAAAAAATAAAATAAATTTGGGGAAAACTGAAAAAGGGATCACCCGCCCGCTAAAGCTACCCCTGTCATATAAACCACACCCGTACCCCTGTAAAAAAAGGGGAAATTTAAAAAAAACTAAAAAAAATTGCTAAATTTTTTTTAAACAGCCTTTACAACAACTTTTTAAAAAAAAATTATCAAAACATCATTAACCCCATAATGGGGAACAAAAACAAACAAATAAAATCAAGTTATCCCGTAAAAAACAAGCCCATAATTTCTTTTGTACACAGAAAAAAATTTTAAAAAAAATTTGTAGGCCCGACTATGAAACATAAAAACGCAGACTAAAAACCCAAAGTTTTTTTCTATTCTGTATAAAAATTTTAAAAAAACATAAAAAATATAAAAAAAATTTTTGTAAAGGGAATTGCCCCTGACCTCAATTTTAAAGGTTTCCAAACCCCTGTTTAAAAATTTAAGCCC
>JAODAL010030420.1:0-49994 GCA_025379985.1 Phyllomedusa bahiana
CTTTTCGGCCCTTTTGTAAAATAGAGATGGTTGTGGGGAAAACCCCCAGGAGATGCAGTTTTAAAAATATCAAAAAATTTTTGGGCACCAAAAAAAGCCACTTTTTAAAAGGTTAAATCACCTTTCCCCCCATATTTTTTGAACTGCAGGAGTTTGTTTGACCAGCAACTCCAAATTTACTGAGGCCCCTGTGTTTGGGGGGATAGAAATTTAATTTTAAAGAGCCGTTGGAAAGGGTCCTAAAAAAAGGGGCCTAGTTAAGGCTCCTCTGCGTTTTTTTGGATAAAAGACAAAAACAAGACAAGGAACGGATCAGAAAGACACAAGTAAACACCACAGGGATCCTCGCGAACCCAAGCAGTTTTAGATTGAAACCAATCACACTGCACATTGTTAGATACGTGTTTGGGTCCAAAACACAAATCCAAACACGCATCTAAAAAAATTTTGGAAATATGGAATCAACACCCGTGTGAACATCTCCCTAAACGGGTTGTCTCACTCCATTCATTCATCTCACCTCAGTCCTGTTTCCTTGGTTTCATTTTGAATTCGGGGGGTTTTTATGGCTTCCAAGGCTGCAGTAGAAGCCAAAGGGCTGGCTAACAACCACTGCTGGGAGCCTATCAGGGGAGATTGAACATGCCGTAGTATAGTAACCATGATGGCAGCCCATAAGGAAAATCAAACAGGGCTGTAGCTATACAACCCTGCTGGCAGCCTAAACAGGAGGATTTAAAAATGTCTGTAGCTATAGTAACCAGTGATGGCAGGATAAGGAAAAATCAAAAGGTCTGTACTTAGCAACCTGATGGGAGCCTTTCAGGAGAGATAGAAAGGTCTTGTCCTTAGCAAAACAAACCCGGGGCAGCCTTCAAAGAGATTGAACAGTCTGTAGTTAGCAACCAGTGCTGGACCTTCAGGAGAGATCAAAAAGGCTGTACTATAAACCACACTGGCAGCCTATCAGGAAGTCAGACGGCGTGCTTAACAAAACCCTGCTGGCAGCTTTTCAAAGATAAACAGGTCTGTACTTTAAACGACCACTGCTGGAGCCTCTCACATTAGATAAAACCCGGGGTTTTTAGCTAAGGGAGAGACCAGTGGGCACCACAGGAAGATCAAACAGGTCTGGAAGCTATACAAACCCGGTGGCAGCCACAGGAAGAAAAACAGGTCTGTAGCTAAGCGACCCTGCTGGGAGCCGATAGGGGAAAATCAAAAGGCTGTAGTAAGCAACCACCTGGCGCCTATACGAAGATCAAACAGGTCTGTAGCTATAGCGACCTGAGGAGCTGATGCAGCCCACACAAGAGGGGATATCTAGGAATAGGTAGGACACTGGTAATGGACACATATGGCAAAGTGACTTGTTTTTGCAAGATGTTTATCATAAAAAGCAGCGATCCTTGTAGTGAGACGACCCCTTTAAGATTGAGGATGCGTCTGTTTTTCACATTCAAGGAATTCATTAGGAAATGTTACCAATATATGTATATCCCAGACTTGTCTATATGTCTGTGCAACAAAAGTGCCCTTCTAGCAGACGGACAATGTCGGCTGGACACCTGTTATTCCCATTGCATGCTCAGCCAAGTAGAGAGAGGAGAAATTCACTGCCAGATACCTCTGTGGGTAGGCTGGGCTAGGCCGGTCACCCAGTAGATTTTAGGGCCTAAGTGTTGAATGTGGCTGATTCTCCTTGGTTCTTCTGTACAAGTGATAAGCCATCCCTGCTTTCAACTGTAACAACATCCCTAAAGGGGCACCCTCACCACATTGATTAGCTGTAAACATGTAGAAAAGTTGAATAAAGACTATTACCAAATATATTGCTGTTTTGATTTTGCTTCCTTTCAGAGTTAGAGCAGTTCTCATCTCCTGCTCGTGTACACGAGCTTGACTAAGTTACCAACCACCTCTTTCTGTGATGGTGACGTCTCCCCTACTATGTTTTAGCAGAACAAGAGCTTATTAATCTTTCTTACTGATAAACTTTAACCCTTTAGAGCTCTCAAGCCTTTTTCTTTGTTATTTAACGTTTTCATTAGCAATGTCCCTTTAATAGGCTCAGCAAAAATAGCAGAGATAAAACGTTAGTTATTGCTGCAGAACCACCCAAAGCCTGAACAGGAATTGGGAGCCTAAATCTGTAGAAAAGTTGTAAAGCCACCCACAACCTGAACACGAAGTGGGAGGCTTAAGCTGTAGAAACACCCACAGCCTGATCAGGAAGTGGGAGTCTGAAGCTGCAGAGCCACCAACAGCCTTAACACGAAGTGGGAGGCTTAGGCTGTAGAACCACAACAACCTGAACAGGAAGTGGGTGCCTGAAGCTGTAGAACTACCCACAACCTGAACATGAAGTGGAGGGTTTAAGCTGTAGAACTACCCACAGCCTGACCAGGAAGTGGGAGCATGAAACTGTAGAGCCACCCACAACCTGAACACAATGTGGTGGGGGGTGTTAAGCTGAAGAACCACACACATCCTGATAAGGACGTGGGAGTCTGAAGTTGTAGATCCACCCACAACCTGAACACAATGGGGGGCAGGGGTTTAGTCTGTAGAACCACCCACAGCCTGAACAGGAAGTGGGAGTCTGAAGTTGTAGAGCCACTAACAGCCTGAACACGAAGTGGGAGGCTTAAGCTGTAGAACCACCACAACCTGAAGAGGAAGTGGGAGCTGGAATCTGTAGAACCACCCAGAGCCTGAACAGGAAGTGAGAGCCTGAAGCTGTAGAACCACCACAACATGAAAAGTAAGTGGGAGCCTGAAGCTGTAGAACCACTCACAGCCTGAACCGGAAGTGGGAGCCTAAAGCTGTAGAACCACCCAGGGTCCAAACGGTAAGTGAGAGCCTGGAGCTGTAGAACCACCCAGGGTCCAAACGGTAAGTGGGAGCCTGGAGCTGTAGAACCACCCACAGCCTACACAGGAAGTGGGAGCCTGAAGCTGTAGAACCGCCCACAGCCTGAACAGAAAGTGGGAGCTAGAAGCTTTAGAACCATTCATTGAGTGAACAGAAAGTGGGAGCCTGAAGCTAGCTGTGAAGAGCAGTCTCTTTATACACAGCCTGTTGGGAAAAACACTTTAGGATGTGGACACCATTGAAGATGTGCGTGGAGAGAGCAAAGCAGCTCGATTGGTTCCCTGGACTGTATGATGCCCTCTCTTTGATGCAGTTGGCATAATGGTGTAATCACAAAACCTTTGTCACTCTATGAGGATACCGCAGGTTTCTAGATTGTCCTATTGCGGATGGTGTAGTAGAGCAGTGGTGGTCATGTGGTACACCGGCGCTCAATGACAGCAGACAACATAGTTTCTCTGGGAATACTTTAGGCTTTACTCATGGTGCTCTTCTTCTGGACGTCACAAAGCATCTAGTAAAGCACCAGTCTTGGGGCAAATCTCAGGCTCCCTCTCTTTGGACCCTTAACACTCCTCACAACTCCCTACTGGTTCCATCCTAGTCCAGCTGTGCAAACATCGTTTATGGTCTGCAGAGTGACCGTGGATGGTAGCATTCTTCTGCTTGAAACATCAGCTCCAGCATGCCTTACCATTCTTAGGAATAAACTGGGTGCTATACTAGTGCAAGTTTCTCAAATTGATGTTGTATTGGGTAAAATAGAATTTGTAGCTCTTTTCTGTACTACACTTACCAATGTTATAAGTTTGGTTATGTGCTGGGTTTATTTGATGAGCTTGATTCAGGTGCTGAGTACTAGATTTGTCCTGGTGTTCACGTCCAGTGTTTTGTGTGTCTACTCAGCTAGGTTTTGGTGCTGTATGGGTACATCCACACAGCATGGTTTCTTGGTCTCAGACAGTTTCCGAATTTGGAAACCATCTGAAAACCGACAAGCAACCATCCCCATAGACTTTAATAGAAAATCTGCTCAGTAGTCTACACTGAACTGATTTTCAGCTGCCGGACTTTCCACAAACTCGGAACATGCACAAGATCCCACCTTGTTTTTGGGTGCAAATTGTGCAATTCAGTGGTTATGGGGGATGGGCAAATCCGCAAACTGCAAACAGGAGCATCGACCAAAAAGTTGGAAAAGCCAATAAACTACCGTCTGGATACTTAAACAGAATCCGACCAGCATTTTAGATATGCCAGGTGGACCTACCCTATGGATGGGATGAACTTGGTTATGGTATTGTATTTATATATTGAACTTGGTTCTGGTGTTATATTTATGTACTGAGCTTGGTTCCAGTACTGTATTTATTTTATGAGCTTGGTTATTATGCAGTGTTTAGGTTTTTGAGCTTAGCTCTGGTGCTATATGTATAAACTTTACTTGGTTTTGGTGCTGTATTTATGTGATTAAATAATTCAGTTGCTGTATCTGTAAACTGAGCTTGATTATAATGCCGCATTTATGTTTTGAGCTTGCTTATGCTGTTTTTTTTATGTTCTGAGCTTGGTTCTGGTGCTATATTTATGTTATGAGCTTGATTCAGATGCTGTGTTATAACCTTGGTTTCGGTGTTGCATTTATGTTATGAATTTGGCTATGGTGCATTATTTAGGTTATTAGCTTGTTTCTGCTGCAGAATGTATCTTATGAGCTTGGTTCTGGTGCTGTATTCATGTTATCAGCTTGGTTCTAGTGCTGTACCTATGTACTGAGCTTGGTTCTGTTGCAGTATTCATGTTATCACCTGGGTTCTAGAGCTGTATCTATGTACTGAGCTTGGTTCTATTGCTGTATCTATATATGTTGCTTGGTTTTGGTATGGTATTTGTATACTGAGCTTAGGTCTGGTGTGGTGTCTATGTACTGATCTTTTTTTGTGCTGTATCTAGGTTATGAGCTTTTTTTTGGTACTGTATCTACAGTATATACTCAGCTTTGTTCTGGTTCTGTATATATATGATAAACTTTGTTCTGGTGCTGTGTCTATGTACTGAGCTTGTTTCTGGTGCTGTATCTATAGTTCTGGTGCTGTATCTAGGTGCTGAGCTTAGTTCTGGTGCTTTGTCTATGTACTGAGCTTGGTTTTGGTGCTGTATCTAGGTGCTGAGCTTAGTTCAGGTGTTTTGTCTATGTACTGAGCTTGGTTTTGGTGCTGTATCTAGGTGCTGAGCTTAGTTCTGGTGCTGTATCTATGTACTGAGCTTGTTCTGGTGCTGTATCTAGGTGCTGAGCTTAGTTCTGTTGCTGTATATATGTTATGAGCTTGGTACTGGTGCTGTATCTTTCTTATTCGCTTGGATCTGAGGCTAAATGTATACAGTAAGCTTGGCTCTGGTGCTGTATGTATCCACTGAGCTTGATACTATCTATGATATGAGCTTGGTTCTAATGCTGCAATTATCCTATGAACTTGGTATTGGTGTTGTAATGAGCAGTAAACAAACACGCACCACCATTATACATTCTTAGAAATATTATTTATTGCACAGGAAAAAATGCAACTTTTCATGTAAACATACAACACATTTTTTGATATTATTTTTCCATGTTCTTGTTTTCATTCAATATATTTGTACACACTGTATTTTACAATCCCAAAAATTCTATGAAAGCTTAGAAAAAGTGACAGTGACTTATTAGGAAGAAGATAAACCCTCACCTGCGAGAGGGACCCTGTGTAAAGAAGTTAGAAACCGCCTCTCTGGATACCCAAAGGATTTTGGGACAAAAGTGTCCGGCAATAATGAGTAACAGTGATATAACAGGAGGGCTGCTTTATGGTCACAGCTGGGTTCTCTATTGCTACGTCCTACGTCTTGCTGGGTTCAAAAGTATGAACAAAGCCCCTTGAGAAGCCCTATTTTATAGGATAGTGCAAATGGGAAAGTGTTAACGTGTCATTTGTTACATTTGGAGGTGACTAAGACCTCATGCACATGGCCATGTTACGGCTCCATTTTGTATAGGGCACCCATTGAGGTGCTTGGACCTTACTTCAAAGGTCTCTGTGTTTATATGGAAACATAGAAAAGTTATTTATTGAGTTATGCAGAAATTACAAAGAAAGAAACAATCTGATATTGATCCCTATTTACATCTTGATTTCAGCCCATTTGTTTGATTTCAGCACAGACTCTATGGGCCATATGTATGAAACGGTTTTGGTCTAAAACTCACTTTTTTCCCCATTGAAACCTATGGGGAAAAAAGTGAGTTTTAGACTTAAACTGTTTCATACATGTGGCCCTATATGTTCACTAAATAGGGCAAACATAGTCTAATATGGACTATGCTTACCCTATAGAAGTCTATGGCTCTGTCACGGCCTTGCTGTGGTATTCATTGGGACAAATTGTTACTTTATCCAGAGGGATATGGGCCACAATGGGGCCATAGACTCCTATAGTGAAAACCTACTCTGAATTGAACTAGGTGTGCCCTATTTAGCGAATGTATATGTTTTCTGAAACAGACCCAAAAGCGTGGTATTCCTCGTTGTTGTGTCTGATGCACAAAATGCATATGCTTAGTAAATAGGGCTATTATAGTCCAACTTAGACCTCTTTAGCCTTATAGAATCCTATGGCCCGATCATGACCGCTCTTTGATATCCGTCGGGATAAATTTCTCATGATATAATAATGATATCATGAACAGGGACCGAAAATGAGGTGTAAATGGGGAATTATTGAGATATTCTCCCCTAGAAGTGTTGTTTCCATAAGGTCATCTCTTGCTTATAGAACTCTAGTGTTGTAAAACCAAAGGATACCCAATGTGTTGCCATATAGCATGTGCATGAGGTTGATGTATGGCAGCTTTCTTGCAAAAATTGTTCGAATGAGGCTTGTAACAATCCATGCACACACTGCAAAACACAACTGCATCCACATGCATGGAACAGATCATCACTTTCTGTAACACATCTGCCCTAACGAAAGACAATGAGGGAGATTTATCGAAGCTACATGGGCAGTGGAGCACTCGGCCATAGCCAGCAATCAAATCCCAGCTCTCACTTCTCCAAAGCAAAAACCTTAGTTGCTTTGGGCAATGGCTCAACTTTTTCCTTGCACTGGTTCCAATGAATCTCCTCGTATATCCAACTATAGGTGACGGCAGTTATAAGATGCATTACTCTTCATTGCAAGAAACCTTATTCCACTGAAGAGCCATTTTAAGTCTGTGAACACATGGTGGCCCACTATTGCTGTCTAAAAATGCGCCACATTTATCACAGTGGCAGGCTTATACTGGCCCACAGGGGAGCAGGGTGAAGTTCTGGTGGGTCCTTTGGCATGGTGAGACACTGGGCATTTTGGGCTCTTGGGCACAGAAAGCTTGGGGAGAAACGCAGAGTGCAAGAGCCAAACACAGAAGCTGTAGCATGGATCCCAATCAACTCCTCTGGTGGGCCTAAAAACCAATTCCACTGGTTGTCCCAAGAATCAACCCCACTGGTGGGCCCCAAGACTTAATTCCACCGTTAGGCCCCAAGAATCAATAAACTCTACTGGTGGTCCTCAGGAATCAACTCCAATGCTGGGCCCCAAGTATTAACCCCACTGGTGGGCCCCAAGAATCAACTCCACTAGTGGGCCCCAAGAATCAACTCCACTGGTGGCCACAAGAATCAACTCCACTTGTGGCCCCAAGAATCAACTCCACTGGTGGCCCCAAGAATCAACTCTACTGCTGGCCCCAGGAATCAACTCCAATGGTGGGCCCCAGGAATCACTTCCACTGGTGGGCCCAAGAATCAACGCCATTGGTGGCCCTAAGAATTAACTCCACTGGTGGGCCCCAAGAATCAACTCCTGGTGGGCCCCAGGAATCAACTCCGCTGTTGGTCCCAATAATCAACTCCACTGGTGGGCCCCAAGAAAATAATCCACTAGTGGGCCCAAAAAAACATCAACTGGTGGGCCCCAAGAATCCACTCCACTGGTGGGACCCAAGAATCTTCTCCACTTGTGGGCCCAAAAGTCAACTCCAGTGGTGGCCCCAAGAATCAACTCCACTGGTGGGACCCAAGAATCTTCTCCACTGTTGGGACCCAAGAATCCACTCCACTGTTGGGACCCAAGAATCTTCTCCACTTGTGGGCCCAAGAATCAACTCCACTGGTGGGACCCAAGAATCTTCTCCACTGGTGGGCCCAAAAATCAACTCCACTGGTGGCCCCAAGAATCAACTCCACTAGTGGGCCCCAAGAATCAACTCCACTGGTGGCCCCAAGAATCAACTCCACTGGTGGCCCCAAGAATCAACTCCACTGGTGGGCCCCAAGAATCAACTCCACTGGTGGGCCCAAGAATCAACTCAACTGGTGGCACCAAGAATCAACTCCAATGGTGGGAATCAAGAATTAACTTCAATAATGGCCTAAGAATGCCAAATCAACCAACATTTTAGATGCACAAAGGCGATTTTTTTAGTAAAAATGGAAATGTACAGAGACCCTAGACCCAGAAGTTGGAGACATTAACCCATAATCTGAGACTAATTGATCCCAATCTGGGGCTCTCTCTGCTTTCCAGTAGTTCACTCACTGTGGTCACTTATTCCATCTCCTGATTTAAGAATATTGCTACAAAGTTGTTACATTGTCTCGATTTTATGCAGGGTGATTTTTTTATACAGTAAGTGCACATTGTAAGGTGACTTTGGTTCCAGTGATATCATCTTGTTTGCACGATTTCCTAATAGTCATCATCGAAGATATCATATATCTTTAGCGAGAATCCAGGATAACATTCTCAGTTAACCTGAGATGAATAGAAACTTTCTAAGTGTATTTGCTCATTGGATTATGTCATTACAGGAGAACTCCAGTTATCTTTCCTTTAGTTTATTGGTGATTTCAGGTACATTGTAGAGCCAGTAACTTTGCTCACCTGCAGCTGAATGCAGGACTACTGGCTGATGCAACAGTCTCTGTTAGGTCACACGAGTTTTCAATTTTTCAGCTCTAAAAAGAGGATGTTTGGCATTACATAAACTTTTTGCATTAGTGTTCCCATCTGGGGTCACTCTGGACTGCTGGACATAAGTTAGTGAACCCTTACAAAGGTATATCCCCAGTAGGGTCTAATGTCTTTGTGATTTGGGGCCCTACTGATCTTGTGCTCTATTGCAGCTGGGTACAACATGTCCAACTTTTTGCATCCAGTGTTCCCATCTGGGGTCACTCTGGACATATATGAATGAATCCATAGGCTCTGCCCACACTGATCCACGCTAATTTCAAAACTCTCGTCTATAACCGAAAGCAAATCATCCCTATTGACCTCAATAGAGAAGACATGTTGTAGTTCATACAACTCGAAATTAGCTGACTACCTGTCAGAACAGCAGGATCATGCACTTTGCTGTTCTACCGGAAATGAAAGGAATTATAATGCGTAATAAACACAAAAGTAATAGCTCTAGTAAATTGACTGAAAAATCCAATAGGTTAATTTCCATATCACATGTAACAATATTTCACTACATTTGCTGCACAATTCATTATAAAGTAAGCGAAGCACAAAGAAGCACTGAAAAATGTAGGATTACAACAAAAATTGGACCAATGACACTAATATAATGTATATCCACTTGTAGCATCAGAAGAACGCAGCCTCTCCCTTCCGATAATAACCTCATCCCTATATACATGGATGTTCAACCCCAAGGTCATGTTCTACTGGATACATAAGGAATCAACTCCACTGGTGGGTCCCAAGAATCATCTCTACTGGTGGCCCCCAAAAATCAACTCCACTGGTGGACCCAAGAATCAACTCCACCAGTGGGCACCAAGAATCAACTCCACTGGTGGGACCCAAAAATCAACTCCACTGGTGGGGCCCCAAGAATCAACTCCACTGGTGAACCCCATGAATCATCTCCACTGGTGAACCCCATGAATCATCTCCACTGGTGGCCTCAAGAATCATCTCCACTGGTGGAACCCCTAGAATCAACTCCACTGGTGGAGCCCAAGAATGAACTTCACTAGTGGGACCCAAGAATCAGCTCCACTGGTGGCCCCAAGTATGAATTCCGCTGGTGGAAACCAAAAATCAACCCCACTGAGGAATCCCAAGAATCAACTCCACCGGTGAACCCCAAGAATCAACTCCACTTGTGGGCCCCAAGAATCAACTCCACTGGTGGGCCATAAGAATCAACTCCACTGTGGGCCCAAGAATCAACACCACTGGTGGGACCCCAAGAATCACTCCACTGGTGGGCCCAAGAATCACTCCACTGGTGGCCCAAGAATCACTCCACTGGTGGCCCTAAAATCAACTCCATGGTGGCCCCAAGAATCAGCTCCACTGGTGGCCCCAAGAATCAGCTCCACTGGTGGCCCCAAGAATCAGCTCCACTGGTGGCCCCAAGTATGAATTCCGCTGGTGGAAACCAAAAATCAACCCCACTGAGGAATCCCAAGAATCAACTCCACCGGTGAACACCAAGAATCAACTCAACTGGTGGCCCAAAGAATAAACTCCACCGGTGAACATCAAGAATCAACTCAACTTGTGGCCCCAAGAATCAACTCCACTGGTGGGACCAAGAATCCACTCCACTGGTGGCCCCAAGAATCAGCTCCACTGGTGGCCCCAAGAATCAACTCCACTGGTGGCCCCAAGAATCGACTATACTGGAAGTCCTAGGCACCCCAGTCTGATGCTGACTGGGTAATCTGCTGTAAAAATCTGCAAATATCAGGGGGAGTTTTTGCATATTTTGCACAGACAGTTTTTGCAGCATATTGACGAGTTTGCTAAAATCTCATGCACTTGTTACTACTGTATTGCAATATATTTTCTGTCCACAAACCTGGATGGAAAATCTGCATCAAACCTATTATGTGTGAACAAAGCTCAAGTGAAGGTATCAAGTAATAAGAACATGAAGTAAGTAATTAGGTGTCATTTGAGATTCACAAAATGAAGAGGAATAAATCAGCATACTTTAGAGCTAATGAGTTATTGATGGTGAGCTTTCGAGAGAACTAGCTCCCTTCTTCAGACATGATGATATACTAAGATATAGATAAGAGAAGCAGAGAATTGTGGTTGTATGCGCCGTGCGTGTCGCATATCCTCCCACAGCCGTGCAGGGAATTCACTGGAGAATAGGAAAGTCCGCTCTGCGTCATAGAGCGAGATAAGACTGATGTGAATAAGGGAAGGAAATTTAGAAACATTCATGCAGATAGATATCCATGCGCAACATCACTTCTATTTACAGAGCCACTTCCAAGTGACAGAAGAACATTACATAGTATTGCTGGGTTATCTATAGTGGTCAATAGGACTGCTAGCAGCATGTGAATTGCACTGAAGAGGGCGAAGGAGACGGAATTCGGAAATGTTTGTAAAGATGAGAAAACTTATTGAAAATTGTCATTGTCCAAGGATCCTTAACCATGGATGAGAATTGGTTGGTAACAATGCAACCTGCTCAGACCACATTTCGGTGAGTTATTGCACCCTCATTTAAAGACTGTCCCCAAATACATTGCTGTTCTGATTTTGCTTCCATTCAGAGTTAGAGCAGTTCTTATCTCCTGCTTGTGTACACAAACTTCCCTTGGTCACCGACCACCTGTCTCTGCTCTAGCAGTGGCCAGGATGGTGATATGACTCCCTGCTGTGTCTCATCAGCAGCACAGGAGATTATTTATGTTTCTTACTGATAAACATTAAACCTTTAGATCGCTGTAGCCTTGTGCCCTGTGTTTAAACTCCTTCATCAGCAATGTCTCTCTAACAGTCTCAGCTAGGAATAGCAGAGCTGAAATGTCAGCCTTTGCTGGAGAACCGCCGGCAGCCTGAACAGGAAGTGGGAGACTGAAGCTGTAGAAAATACCACAGCCTGAACAGGAAGTGAAAGACTAAAGATGTAGAAATGCCCACAGCCTGAACAGGAAGTGCGTGCATAAAGCTTTAGAACCACCCACAGCCTGAACAGGAAGTGTCAGTCTGAAGATGTAGAACTGACCACAACCTGGGCAGGAAGTGGGAGTCTGAAGCTGTAGAACCCTCCAAAGACTGACCAGGAAGTGCGTGCATGATGCTTTAGAACCACCCACAGCCTGAATAGGAAGTGGGAGTCTGAAGCTATAACCCCCCACAGACTGCACAAGAAGTGGGCACATGAAGCTGTCGAACCACCCTCATCCTGAACAGGTAGTGGGATCCTGAAGCTGAAGAACCATCCACAGCCTGAACAGGAAGTGGGAGCCTGAAACTGTAGATCCTCCCACAGCCTGAACAGGAAGTGGGAACCTGAAGCTGTAGATCCTCCCACAGCCTGAACAGGAAGTGGGAGCCTGAAGCTAGCAGGCTATGTGGTAAAGCATAGTGCGAACAGCCATTTAACCATTCATACTCCAGATGAAACAACTGCAGGTGACCCCGGTGTTATATCCAGAACATGAAGCGTTAAACCTGGGTAGAAAACACTCCTCTAAATGAGACCTTACAATGAAATTCTGATTTGTAACAAAATAATATATCATTCAGTTCTGTTATTGCAGAGGATAGAAATACAGATTCTGCTCTTAAAAATGTCATAGGATCAAATTGATGCAAAATCACAGAAGAGTAAGTGCACAATTACTGATTCAGGGGGGAGGTTCGAAGCCAACTCAGTAGTTTGCAGACAAGTCACTATACAATAGGAGGGAGGCTGCACAGGTGCAAAATACTGATGAACAGCCCCTCGCACATCTGCTACTTGAGAGGGGAGGGGGCTGCTTAGTATGACAGTTGCACATGTACAAGACACCATTCACACTGTTATGTATAGTGCACCATGATGGATTGCAGCCTGGTAGTGACTCCATATGATTAGATCAGGTGGGCAGCTTGGCACAAGTACAATTAGGGTGAGGCCACATGAGAAGCTGGCTGCACGGAGATACACGAGTTTGCCGGGAATACATATGGCAGCCCTGTCCCCATATAACACTGCAGCTTCTTGCATCCTCCTGGGATCTGGTAAACCTCCCCTGTATCAGTAATAATGGGCTGTATTGGGCTGGGTGCTCCGACAGCTGCATACAGGTGAAGCCACGGCTGTAGATGGCCGGTATCACCAGCAAACTCATGCAGCCAATGACCGCCACATGGAGGCCCCCGAGGCAGCTACTGGAGCACAAGACCCCAACCTTATAGAGGAACAAACATTTCCCATTGGTGTAAATGAATGATTACATCTCTTCACACTGACTGAGGCGCCATTGGTTGGGTTTGTATTCAGTTTATATGGCAAAAGTCAATTGATGATTTTGTTACATGCAAAATAATGTATTGGGTCATTTTCACCTGTGAACAGACACCAGAAACCCGTCATGAAACCTGCAGTAGTGATGCTTTGTGTCCAGAGGGTCATATACAAACTGGAAAATGTAAAAGCACAGTCTTTAGTTATACTGAGGGCGCACCTGCGCCAGATTATGGGTAAACGTACAGCCGGAAAATGCACAATGTTTACTTACATATCTGCTGAGGGACGCAAAGTAGATACTAGCGATCCCTAGACTTATTATACTTGCCCTATTCTTACTATTCTCTCCTCATATCAACTTACTATACTATCCCTATACTTACTATACTCTCCCCATATCAATTTATTATACTATCCCTATACTTACTATACTCTCCCCATATCAATTTATTATACTATCCCTATACTTACTATACTTTCCCCATATCAATTTATTATACTATCCCTATACTTACTGCACTATACCTATACTTATACTCTCCCCATATAAACTTACTATACTATCCCTATACTTACTATACTCTCCCCATATCAATTTATTATACTATCCCTATACTTACTATACTCTCCCCATATCAATTTATTATACTATCCCTATACTTACTATACTCTCCCCATATCAATTTATTATACTATCCCTATACTTACTATACTCTCCCCATATCAATTTATTATACTATCCCTATACTTACTATACTCTCCCCATATCAATTTATTATACTATCCCTATACTTACTATACTCTTCCCATATCAACTTACTATACTATCCCTATACTTACTATACTCTTCCCATATCAATTTATTATACTATCCCTATACTTACTATACTTTCCCCATATCAATTTATTATACTATCCCTATACTTACTGCACTATACCTATACTTATACTCTCCCCATATAAACTTACTATACTATCCCTATACTTAATACACTATACCTATACTTACTATACTATCCCTATACTTATACTCTCCCCATATAAACTTACTATACTATCCTTATACTTACAATACTCTCCCTATATTAACTCACTACAATATCCCTACACTGACTATACTATCCCTATAATTACTTTACTCTCACCAAGTTTACCTACTGTCCCTTTTCCCTACACTTACTTACTAGACTATTCCTATACTTACTACACCCTCCCTATACCTACTTACTATATTTTCCCTATACTATCACCATACCTATGGTACTATACAATCCCTATACTTTGAAAATCCTATACTATATTATCCCTATATTTACTATACTATTCTAATACTTATTATACTATTATTATTATTTATTTTAGAGCGCCCTTGGTTCCAGGGCGCTGTACATTCGGGTTGCATACATAATAGGTCAAACAAGTACAAAGGTGACACATTAATAACTATGAACTGGTACAGAAGGAGAGAGGTCCCTGCCCGTGAGGGCTTACAATCTACAAGATCCTATAGTATCCAATATACTATCCCTATACTTACTATACTATCCCTATATTTACTACACTATCCTTTTATGTACTGTACTCTCCCTATACTCACTATACTATCCCTATACTTTCTATTCTTATACTCACATTGGGTTACACTGTTTACTTTCAGTTGTGCAGGAAAGTGTATTTCTAATTGCCAGTCAGACTCTAATGTAACCATTTTAACAAAACAACAAAAGCAAGAAATTTACAAGTTTTACATTTGGATACCAAGAATTTAATCCATATAAGGTTGAGCTTAATATTTCTTTGCCTGTTTAAAATCAATGGAGTCACAGGGATTCACAGATTTTTTTAAAAACTCATTATTTCTGATAAATGAAAACCCTGGAGGGATCGTGTGAACAAAGCCTAAATTATTTTATATCGAAGTGGCACCAGGGATGTCATAGGGTTACTGAAATTTGGCACAAGCGTCGAATGATATAACTCAGAAATGAAGGTACGAGTTCTGTCTTCAATAGAATTTGTCCCTTGTGAAATTCATTGCAGCTTGACATCAATCTATAATTTAATGTGGTTTTGCAAAAATAGAGAAGGTTGTGGACCTCTAACCCGGACTCATGGCTCTTGAATGATTATATGCCCATTCAGCAAAGTTTCCTGTTTCATAACGATATAAATCCAAATTGTTTTAATCCATAATTTAGGATTAGTTACAGGATTTGTCCAGGATTAGAAAGACATGGTAGCTTTTCTTTCTTTCCAAAAACTGCGCCACACCCCATCACAGGTTGTGTCTGGTATTGCAGCTCAATTCAGCTCCAATCAATTCAATATAGCTGAGCTGCAATACCAGACACCACCTACAGACAGGGAGGGCGCTGTTTCTTAGAGAAAGCTGCCTTGTTTCTCCAATCCTGGTCTAATGCAAATTAATCTTGAAGCTTTTATACACTTTAACACGTAAACCCAACTCTCTACGTGACCTTCCTTTGCGCACTTATTTTCCCGTTGTGGAATGGGCGGCAAACATTATTTAGCTTTTTATTGATTTTGCCAGGTTTTTGGACACGCATTATCCCCATTCAGTCAGGGCTCCCGACGTGAAAAAGTCTATGTTCATATATTGAATTTTTCCCATGCAATTTTCCCCAGTGTGAACTCCATGTTGGAATATCCATGAAAACTGTGTCTACCATAGTTTAAATGAGAATAAGTCTCATGATTCCCACTGTGATAAATATTTTCATGGATTTCAGTTCTGCCTCCTATAAAGAAATGGTGTCACATGTTCACGCGTTTTTCACAAGTAAAACGCGCCAGGGCACTCATAAACCCCATTAGCCCCGCGTCCAACAACGCATCAAAATCTACATCAATAAAAAGTGAAATTTAGACGAGAAATCTGATCTTCCGCCTGAATAGTTTCTGCAAATTCCACAGATTAATTTTCAGCTAGAAAAAAATGCAGTGTGAACACGACCTTAGCAAAATATGACCTTTCTTTAATGCACCGTCGATTTTTAACCATGTTGCACAAAAAGAAGTTCCTCTGTTGCTAACATTGTATCCTCTGCAAAAATATGCGCCGCGTTTCACATTGTTGATGCGTATGAGACATGTAATACATGCGGTTTTCTGATGTCGAATACATGCATGGAAAATACACAGTGTCAACATATACTTATAAACATGCCTAGAGGGGCGGCTTCACATGTTGCAGTTTAGCAAAAAATTGCTACTAAAATTCATGCATCTTTTCAAGGCTTATTTTTTAATTTGAGCAAAAAATAGAGTGGGCAGATGTCAGAGACAAATCTAAGGCAAATACATAACTACAGATGTTGCATTTTTTTCTTTATAGTTTTTTTTTTTTGCACTTTGGGTGCATTTTGGGGTCAGTTTTTTTCTCTGTGGGTGTTGCGTTTTTCCGGCGGTTTGTAGTGTTTTTCTCCCAGTGGTGTATGTGCAGCTTCAGACTAGCCCACAAGCAAGCAAAGAAAACCTCCAGGGGCTCCAGGGTACTGTGGCCAGTGGGTAGGTTAGGCCTAGGGCTGCTTCTCAGGAAGAAAGGCAGAGAAACAGAAGCAGAAAGCAAGAGGCATGTGCAGTATCTGCAGGTTGGGCCCCAAGAATTAATGCACTGGTGGGCCTCAAGACTCAGCTCCACTAGTGGACTCCAAGAATCAACTCCACTGGTGGGCCTCAAGAATCAGCTCCACTAGTGGACTCCAAGAATCAGCTCCACTAGTGGACTCCAACAATCAACTCCACTGGTGGGCCTCAAGAATCAGTTCCACTGGTGGGCCCCAAGAATCAACTCTACTGCTGAGCCCTTAGATTTAACTCTACTTCTGGGCCCTTAGAATGAACTTCACTGGTGGACCCCTCAAACCAACTCTACTGGTGGACCCCTCAAACCAACTCCACTGGTGGACCCCTCAAACCAACTCCACTGGTGGGCCCTAAGAACCAATTCCACTAGTGGCCCCAAGAATCAACTCTACTGCTGGGCTTTTAGTATCAACTCCACTGGTACCCTCAAAGATCAATTCTACTAGTGAACCCTAAGAATCAAATCCCCTGGTGAACCCCAATAATCAACTCAACTGGTGTCCCCCAAGAATAACCTTAATAGCCCAACACTGAGCAATAGTCAAGTTAATGGTAAGAAGGGGTAATGGTAACTGGCAGCCCAGTAATCACTTAAAGCCATTGGGATGCCTGAGGTCCACTATTAGAATTGATTCTTGATGCCACTAGTAGAGTTGATCCTTGGGGCCCACCATTGGAGTTGTTTCTGGAGCCCACCATTGGAGTTGATTCTTGGGGCCACCATTGTAGTTGTTTCTGGGGCCCACCAGTGTAGTTGTTTCTGGGGCCCACCATTGGAGTTGTTTCTGGGGCCCACCATTGGAGTTGTATCTTGGTGCCACCAGTGGAGTTAATTCTTGATGCCACTAGTAGAGTTGATTCTTTGGGCCCACCAGTGGAGTTGATTCTTGGGGCCCACCAGTGGAGTTGATTCTTGGGGCCCAGCATTGGAGTTGTTTCTGGTGCCCACCAGTAGAGTTGATTCTTGGGGCCACCAGTGGAGTTGATTCTTGGGGCCACCAGTGGAGATGATTCCTGGGCCCACCAGTGGAGTTGATTCTTGGGGCCACCAGTGGAGATGATTCCTGGGCCCACCAGTGGAGTTGATTATTAGGGCCTACTCTTCAGCTACTTTACATGCCTCCTGCTTTCTCTCTTGTTCTGCCTTTCACCCTTAAAAGAAGCGCCAGGCCTGCCATAGCCCCCCCATACCCAGGGGCCCACTAGGGATTTCCCCTGAGGACCAGTCCAAGCCTTATAGTTAATTGGATATAAGGGGCCACATGTATGAAAACTGTCTAAGGCTAAAACTCTCTTTGTTGCCCATAGCAACCAATCAGAGCCCATAGCAACCAATCAGAGCCCATATTAACCAATCACAGCCCATAGCAACCAATCAAAGCTCCCCCCTCATTCCATATAATATTCTGAAAAAATGAAAGGGGGGCCCTGAGTGGTTGCTATGGGCAACAAAGAGAGTTTTAACCTAGACAGTTTTCATACTCGTGGCCCAAAATCTTTTGAGAATCTAACAACACCCCTGTCAGAAATGTTAATACGTTCGGTCTATGCAGAATTTATATGAAGCCATCTGTCGGTCGCGACGCAGTTTGGGCTCGGGCTATGTTGATGGGAAATCTGGGACGATGTGAAGCCGTTTGCTCATCTGCATTTATGTGACTGATCGCAGCTGTCATCCAGCAAAACAGCGCAACGCTTCTTAGAGAGTAAATCACCGCAGACAACTGGGCGCTCCGCGACTATCAATGACGGCCCAATTATCAGAAATGGCAGCCCCACGGCACGCCGCCGCCTCGCGCACAGCGATTCCCGAAACACATTAAAACCAGGCTCGGTGTGTGACGCTCACAGAGGACTCACACGCTCAGACTGACCGGGAATTACTTCTCACTGACGGTAATGATAGAAAAATGTTAGGGTCTGTAACAGAATCGCGCGTCACTTATTACTGTCTATAATGTGGAGCAGGTGGCGGCATTGGAGCGAGAGGTTTGTCTCTCACAAGCTTGTAACAAATATTGTAATAAACATGTTCCATCAAATGTCTTCTGCCCCAGCGGATAATGAGGAGGCAACAATGTTGCAATATAATTGATCCAATAGCTGACTGAGCGTCACTGCGGCCGAGATATTGTGACAGATGGAGAGATGCAATCAGTGGCCGGCAGTGACCGATTCTCTTAGTAAGAACAAGTCAAAGGGTTTTTACAAGCATAAAATGAGTAACTACAGGGCCCCATAGCAAAACTGGCAATAAAGCCCCGCCGAGGCCACCTTCAGCAGCACAGTCACAAAGTGAAAGGCTTATGGTTATTTTGGGAATAGCGCACACAGTGATGTCCCTATAGTGGGATAATGCACACACAATACAGAGATAGTGCACAAATCAGTGCCACTTTAGTGTGATCATACTACACACAATATAGGGATAATGCACACAGTGATGTCACAGTACAGGGATAATGCACACAGTGATGTCACAGTACAGGGATAATACACAGTGATGTCACAGTACAGGGATAATACACACAGTGATGTCACAGTACAGGGATAATACACAGTGATGTCACAGTACAGGGATAATACACAGTGATGTCACAGTACAGGGATAATACACAGTGATGTCACAGTACAGGGTAATACACACAGTGATGTCACAGTACAGGGATAATACACAGTGATGTCACAGTACAGGGATAATGCACACAGTGATGTCACAGTACAGGGATAATGCACAAAGCTCATTTGTAAAGAAACTAACAATAAGTTTAAAGGGGCACCCTCACCACATTGATTGGCTATAAACGTGGAGGAAAAGGTAAATAAAGACTATTACCAAATACATTGCTGTTCTGATTCTGCTTCCTATCAGCGTTAGAGCAGTTCTTATTTCCAGCTCTACCAGTGGTCAGGATTGTGATTGTTTATATTTCTTACTGACAAACTTTTAACCATTTAGCCTTGTGCCATGCTTTTAAAACCCATCCATCACTTATGTCCCTCTAACAGGCTCAGCTAGGAATAGCAGAGCTGAAACTTCAGTGGGAAGCAGTAGAACCTCCCATAGCCTGAACAGTGAGTGGGAGCCTGAAGCAGTAGAACTTTGCAGAGCCTGAACAGGAAGACGGAGTCTGAAACTGTAGAACCACTCACGGCCTGGACAGTGAGTGGGAAGTTGAAGCTGTAGAACTGCCCACAGCCTGAACAGGAAGTGGGAGCCAGAAGCTGTAGAACTACCAACAGCCTGAACAGGAAGTGCGAGTCTGAAACTGTAGAACTACCCACACAGCCTGAACAGTGAGTGGAAGCCTGAAGCTGTAGATCCTCCCAAAGCCTGAACAGGAAATGGGAGTCTGAAGCTGTAAAACCACCCACGGCCTGGACAGTGAGTGGGAGTCTGAAGCTGTAGAACTGCCCACAGCCTGAACAGGAAGTGGGAGCCTGAAGCTGTAGAACCTCCCAGAACATCAACAGGATTTGGGAGCCTTAAGCTGCAGAACCACTCACAAACTGAACAGGAAGTGGGAGCCTGAAGCTGTAGAACCACCCACAGCCTGAACAGGAAGAGGGGGCCTAAGGGTGATTGTGAAGTGCAGGTTCTGTGAAGCAGCCAGATGGGAAAACCATTCTAATGATTTCCATATCCCACTGATCCTGACTATGGGGTTAACAGAACAGTTTTGGCCAAAAATGTGTCTACCTGCTTTAAATTTAACACATATGGTGTTTTATGGTGGTATTCTATCACAGAAACACTAGGAGACAATGCTGCATTATGGAGACACCAGATGGCGGCACACGGAGGGACTTCAGTGCAATAGTGCAATCTGTGGACCAGCATATGGGTCTGTGCAGAAGGACTAAGCAAATACATAATTAACTTATTCTGGTAATAAAGCAAAGCTAAAATTGTAAGTACTTTACGGGTCGTCTGATAATACATAGACATACACTTTCCTGTTGTTGTACCAATTAGATGAGATTTACTCCCTTAGTGATGAGAGGAAAAAGGCAACAAACAAATCCATCAAAAAGCAGAATCTCAAATGTTCCACCAGGATAAAACAAAGCTGCTCGCTGCCCACATACATGGTGATATACGTGATCTTCTCCTCCCACAAATGTATCCGTTGCTGTTTCTTTCATCTGTTTTTGATCATGAGAAGATACATTGTGTCTATGTTCCCACACAAAGAGCTTAATTTATCAAAACTAACAGGAAGACCGACTTTGTCGCCCATAATTAGACAATTTTGATAAACGAGGCCCTATGTGTATACGCTCCCTATCTGTACACAACGGGGCACATTTATGAAGGCAATTGTGCCATAATTCTAGCCCATAAACAATGGCGGACAAGCTTCACACCACATTATTATATGTTTCATATTGTTTCCTGCACTTTGTGTGTCCATTCCTTAAAAAACGGCTACAAAAAGCTACAATAATATGAGAGAGCACCCGAAAAGCCATACTGCAACCATTTAGAGCCCCGTTACATTAGAAGCGGCGTGGAGGGGGTTCATTTGGGCAATACACCAGGGTGGTCATCTCCAAAGACATCTGGGGAACTGGATTTTTGCCCCAATCTGCTAGGAAGGGCACTGTTTTCTTAGGAGGGTGCGCTTTTGCTAGGATGGGACATTATTTTGTTGGGAGGGGGATTAGTTGCTGGGAGGAGCTCTGTTGCCTTAGGTGGGTTAGTGTTAGTGGTGGCACTATTTGTTAGGAGGGGTCACTTTTTGTTAGAAGGGAGCACTATTTTGTTTGGAGGCGGCATTATTTGCTAGGTGGGGGCATCATATGCTATATGAGGGCACTAGGTGAGGGCACTACTTTCCAGGTGGGAGCACCATTTGCTACATGAAAGCATTATTTGCTATGTAGGGGCACCATTTGATACGTGAGGGCAGCAATAGCCAGTTGTGGGCACTTTTAGCTAGACAGGGAACCATTTGCTGAGTGGGAGCACTATTTGCTACTTGAGGGCATTATTAGCCAGCTAGGGGCACTATTAGTCAGCTGGGGCGCTATTATCCAGCTGCAGGCACTATTAGCTGGGGGCCCTATTAGCTTGGAAGGGGCACCATTTTCTGGCTGGGTGCACTATTTGCTAGGTGAGGGCACTATTAGCCAGCTTGGGGCACTATTATTCAGCTGGGGGTACTATTAGTCAGCTGGAAGCAATATTAGCTAGGTGAGGGCACTATTAGCTTGGGGCACCATTAGCCAGCTGCAGGCACTATTAGCTAGGGGGGGGGCACTATTAGCCAGCTGCAGGCACTATTAGTTAGCTTGGGGCACTATTAGCCAGCTGGGAGCTCTATTAGCTAGGCGGGGGCACTATTAGCTGCGGGCACTATTACCTGGATGGGGGAACTATTAGCTGTGGGCACTATTACCTGGGCGGAGGCACTATTACCTAGGCGGGTGCACTATTACCTGGGCAGGGGCACTATTACCTGGGAGGGGGCACTATTAGCTGTGCGCACTATGACCTGCGCGGAGGCACTCTTACCTGGGTGGCGGCACTATTACCTGGGCGGGGGCTCTATGCGCCAGCTGCAGGCACTAGTACCTGGGCACTATTCTCTGCGGGCACTATTACCTGGGCGGGGGCTCTATGAGCCAGCTACGGGCACTATTACCTGGGCCAGGGCACTATTATCTGCGGGCACTATTATCTCCGGGCACTATTACCTGGGCGGGGGCTCTATGAGCAAGCTGCGGGCACTATTACCTGGGCGGGGGCACTATTACCTGGGCAGGGGCACTATTACCTGGGGGGGTGCCATTTTCCCGGGCGGGTGCAATTTACCCAGGCGGGTGCACTATTACCTTGGGGGGGTGCACTATTACCCAGGCGGGTGCCTATTACCTAGGCGGTGCCTAACCTGGGCGGGTGGGACTATTACCTGGGGGGGCCTTTTACCTGGGCGGGTGCACTATTACCTAGGCGGGTGCACTATTATCTGGGCGGGTACACTATTACCTGGGTGGGTGCATTATTACCTAGGCGGGTACACTATTACCTAGGCGGATGCACTATTACCTAGGCGGGTGCACTATTACCTGGGCGGGGGGGCCCAAATTTCCTGGCGGGGTGCATATTTCCCGGGCGGAGGCCTATTACCTGGGTGGGGCACTATTGTGGGCGGAGGACTATTACCTGGGGGGGGGGCACTATTACGGGGGGGGCACTTTACCTGGCGGGTGCACAAATTTCCCAGGCGGGGGGCACATTACCTGGGGGGGGGCACTATGCCCTGGGGGGGGCCATTAGCTTGGGCACTTTTTCCTGGGCTAGGGAAAATATTACCTGGGTGGGGGCACTATTACCTGGGTGGGGCACTATTACATGGGCGGGGGCACTATTACCTCGGCGGGTGCACTATTACCTAGGAGGGTGCACTATTACCTGGGCGGGTGCACTATTACCTAGGCGGGTGCACTATTACCTAGGCGGGTGCACTATTACCTGGGCGGGTGCACTATTACCTGGGCGGGTGCACTATTACCTAGGCGGGTGCACTTTTACCTAGGCGGGTGCACTATTACCTGGGCGGGTGCACTTTTCCCTGGGCGGGTTCACTCTGACCTGGGCGGGTGCACTATTACCTAGGCGGGTGCACTATTATCTGGGCGGGTACACTATTTCCAGGGGGGCACTATTACCTAGGCGGGTGCCTATTTCCGGGCGGTGCACTATTACCTAGGCGGGTGCACATTTCCCGGGCGGGGTGCACTATTACCTAGGGGGTGCACTATTTCCCCAGGCGGTGGCACATTACCTGGGCAGGCATATTACCTGGGGGGGGCACTATTACCTAGGCGGGGGCACTATTAGCTGGGCGGGGGCACTCTTCCCTGGGCGGGTGCACTATTACCTAGGCGGGTGCACTATTACCTGGGCAGGGGCACTATTACCTGGGTGGGGGCACTATTAGCTGTGGGCACTATTACCTGGGCGGAGGCACTATTACCTGGGCGGGGGCACTATTACCTGGGCGGGTGCACTATTACCTAGGCGGGTGCACTATTACCTGGGCGGGGCACTATTACCTGGGGGGGGGGGCCAATTTGCGTGGGCACTACCCCCGGGGGAGGCATATTACCGGGGTGGAGGCACTATTACTTGGGCGGGGGCACTATTACCTGGGCGGGGGCACTATTACATGGGCGGGTGCACTATTCCTAGGCGGGTGCCATTACCTGGGGGGTTTTCATTTTAACCAGGCGGGGGTCACTTTACCTAGGGGGGTGCACTATTACCTGGGCGGGTGCACTATTACCTGGGCGGGGGCTTTTTTTCCTATTTTCTTTTATGATATAAATCTGTTCTATAAACAAGAAATAAAAGTCATAACAAAGTCATTGTGTGAAGCTGAGTCAATATTATGACAGGTTCCATTTTCTCACGTCTGTACCTGACCCCGGCAGCCAAGCCTTGTGCTCAGCGCTCACCTACCTCCATGCAGGGCTTAAACTCAGTAAACACACTAAGGGCGTGGCTTTTTGGTTAACCCGGAGTGCCATCTCATTTCTCATTCATTTACCCATATGGGAATGTTTGACCTCTTGTATCCACCATCTGCACAATGCGGGGACGCTGCAAATACTCACACTGCAGCTGCTCAATTTCTAGGTGTGAAAAGGGAAAGTACACATTGAGGCGAACACTTCTCCTGTGTGGGAGGGTGCGATGCCACCAGGAGGGAGAGGATGGAGCCTATGGAACAGGGAGGAGCGATTGCTTAACAGAAGAAGAAGAAGATCTCCGAATCGTCTGTCCGTCCAGACGGCGAAAAGTGCATCAGTCTGAGAATTTTTGGAAGCATCTATTATTTGTAGGAGAAATCATTATCCCATAACTCTATCCTCCGGCATCACACCAGGCAGAAGAAAGAATCGAGTCCACACAACTGCCTTGGTGCATGAGGAAGTCTTGTCCTGTAGGATGTGATCTGGCACAATGTGATCTGATACAATATGATCTGATACAATTGATCTGACCCAATGTGATCTGATACAATTGATCTGATATAATGTGATCCGATATAATGTGGTCTGATACAATTGATCTGGCACAATGTGATCTGACCCAATGTGATCTGACACAATGTGACCTGACCCAATGTGATCTGACACAATGTGATCTGATATAATGTGATCTGACATAATGTGTTCTGATATAATGTGATCTGACACAATTGATCTGACCCAATGTGATCTGACACAATGTGATCTGACACAATTGATCTGACCCAATGTGATCTGACACAATTGATCTGACCCAATGTGATCTGATACAATTGATCTGACACAATGTGACCTGATATAATGTGACCTGACCCAATGTGATCTGATAAAATGTGATCTGATACAATTGATCTGACACAATGTGATCTGACACAATGTGACCTGATATAATGTGAGCTGATACAATTGATCTGACACAATGTGATCTGACACATTGTGATCTGATATAATTGATCTGATACAATGTGATCTGATACAATGTGATCTGACACAATGTGATCTGATACAATGTGATCTGATACAATGTGATCTGACACAATGTGCTCTGATACAATGTGATCTGACACAATGTGATCTGATACAATTGATCTGATACAATGTGATCTGACACAATGTGATCTGACACAATGTGATCTGATACAATGTGATCTGATAAAATGTGATCTGATACAATTGATCTGACACAATGTGATCTGACACAATGTGACCTGATATAATGTGAGCTGATACAATTGATCTGACACAATGTGATCTGACACATTGTGATCTGATACAATTGATCTGATACAATGTGATCTGACACAATGTGATCTGATACAATGTGATCTGATACAATTGATCTGACACAATGGCTGGTGCCTGTCGATCTATCTGATGAGGCTTTGGAGTCTTGGTTAACTCTTGTTAGTTACAAAATATAAAAATAGCTAATATTATATAACCAGAGGCAAAGCTGCCAATTGATTCTGGATTCACATAGCGTACATGTGGTGTGGGCCTAGCGTTGCTATGTGAGCGTGCAGAGCGGATACGGGCTCATGCCGCCATACAACATATGTGTACATATGGCGCCAGGTTCTAGCGACTATTCCCCTTCCTCTATGAGAACGTATTCGGAGTGCTTGTGATTTGCAGCTCTCAGGGCAATGCACCGTGCTCTGGAGATACATTATTAATGCGTCTTCGTCTTCTCAGTTGTCTTTCAGTGTCTCATTCTCTATGAAACAGGTTGGATTTGTCAGAACATTAAAGGTCCCTAAAGCTTGAAGTCGCCGCTATAATTTACAGTGCTCTGCAGCTGACTATTGCAGTGGAAGCTCAGCTCTCTGGATGAAGGCGTGCACGTTTTTTGTGGTTGGAGGCTGTTTATGCAGTGAGGCTGTGAAATGCAGGACTTTGCTTCATCCTGGATGAGATGGTAATGAATACGCCACAAGCAGCTCTCCATCATGAATGAGATGGTAATGAATACGCCACAAGCAGCTCTCCATCATGGATGAGATGGTAATGAATACGCCACAAGCAGCTCTCCATCATGGATGAGATGGTATCTGTGTTGGTGGCTACCAGGTTAATGAATCCTCCACAAACAGTTCTCCATCGTGGATGAGATGGTATCTGGAGTGGTAGCTACCAGGTTAATGAATCCACCACAAGAAGCTCTCCATTGTAGATGAGATGGTGTCTATGTTGGTAGCTAAAAGGGTAATGAATCCACCAAAACAGCTCTCCATCATGGACAAGATGGTGTCTTTGTTGGTTGCGACCAGGTTAATGAATCCACCACAAGCAGCTCCCCATCGTGGATAAGATGGTATCTAGTTTGGTGGCTATAAGAGTAATGCATCCACCACAAACAGTTCTCCATCTTGGATAAAATGGTATCAGGTTTGGTAGTTACTAGGGTAATGAATCCACCAAAACAGTCCTCCATCATAGAAGAGATGTCATCTGATTTGGTAGCTACTAGGATAATGCATCCACCACAAGCAGCTCTCCATCATGGATGAGATGGTGTCTGTGTTGGTAGCTACTAGGGTAATGAATCTACCAAAACAGTTCTCCATCATGGACAAAATGGTATGTGTGTTGGTAGCTACCAGGGTAACGCATCCACCACAAACAGTTCTCCATCGTGGACAACATGGTATCAGGTTTGGTAGCTACTAGTGTAATGAATCGGCCAAAACAGCTCTCCATCATAGATGAGAAGTTATGTGATTTGGTAGCTACCAGGGTAACGTATCCACCACAAACAGTTCTCCATCATGGATGAGATGGTGTCTGTGTTGGTTGAATCCACCAATAACGGCTCTCGCACAGCATGCAGTCTACCAAATCCCCTCCATTCTCAAAGAAAGGGCAAAAGTGCGGTCAAGGGGATCTCCTTCTCTCCAAGCAGAGTGTCTCTTTTAAGGCTGCTTCCCTTGTTTAGCACCTTCAGTTTAAGCGACATCTTCTTCACACTTCCAGCCACCAATCCGTCAAAGAAAAAGTCTTCGTTGAACACGGGGTTTCGGCTGTTCTTGATGATGGTGCTCCTCTGGCGGTGGACCTTCCCAGGATTCAGATAGAGGACCACACAGCAGTTTACGCCCTTCAGGTCACAGAGCTTGTCGAAGAGATGCTCTGCCGCTATTAGCCGTATTCGGAGACGGGCATTGGATGGGTCGTACTCTGCGGCGAGTCTCATGCTGCCGCCTTTGCTAAGCCCCACGTTGTGTTCCTTCTGTAGAAGGTCCAATGGTAGCACGCCTTGCTGTCCAGAACCTAGGCCAGCCCCCTTGGCACCTCTTACTCTTCTCCTAGGCATGCTGGGACTGGTGTCCGCAGAGCTGCACTCATCGGTGGACAGCGAGCTGTTTCTGGCCACCGAGTGCTTGAGTTTGATGAGTTTGGATTGTGTGTCTGGAGTGAAGATTTTCAGCAGAGAGACCGAGCGGGAAAGCAATGGCGAACTGAATGGAGAGGACTCAGCGGAGGAGCAGGTGTCACTTTCACCACCACTAAAGTAGCGATATGGATTCATCAAGGACATTCCAAAATCTGAAGTGGATCCCCCTTCCGTTCCGCTTCGTCTCTGAGAACTGGGTGAACTAGACTGCGATGGGCAAGGGGAAAGAGAGCCCTGGTCAGTGTGGAAGAGAGACTCCTTACGTCGGGTGTGAGGACTTTCCATCAGGGTCACAAAGCCATAGGACGTCTGGGCCTTTGGAACATAGGGAAGGGACATGGCAGTCTGAGACTGGGGGTCTGCATTGGTGCCCAGATCTTCCTCGGAGGCCCACTCATCTGCACTCTCAATCTGAATGATATGCCGGTTGGCAGCCTTCACCAGGTTCCTGCTCTCCGACGTAGCTTTGGTGGGGAGTCGAGGGCTGCGCTGGGGACGTTTACCTGACAGGTTTTGCTCGGAAGCAGAAGTGCCAATATTGGGTTTGGACTGGACTCCTTCAGCGGCCACGGCGCCCTCAGCTCCTTCTGCTGGGAGACTGCTGAGCTTTGGTGGGATGAAGAAATCCGGGATCTTGTCTGGAGTCAGCACGTTGCTGTAGGATCCACCCTTGGCCTGTTTGTCACCGGATTCTCCTGCATGTCGCCCGCTGCTGTGATCCACCGTGCCCCGGATCCGCTCCAGCAGCCACATCCTGCTCCTTATACGGTGGGAACGTAAAGTCGTCTTCTGACTGGAAACTGAATAGGCTGCAAAAAGAGAAAAGTCAGAGTTTTATTATACAACGAAATCTTCCACAGCACAATAGTTTACAGTCAGGTCATAGGACCCATTTACACGGCACAGGTCAGATACTGGTCGCGTTATCCGACCGGTATTTGCCCGGTTTTTGTGCCGTGCACACGGTGCGGGAGGACAGCAAGGCATACCTCCCAACTTTTAGAGATTGCAAAGAGGGACACATCAGGTCACACCTCTAACCACGCCCAAACACATGACATCACACCAAGACCCGCTTCTAGTCACGCCCAAACACACACATGCCAACTTTTTAGACAGCCAAAAAGGGACACATTTTCAGGATTGCTTTGTATCCAGTGATGAAACATTAAGTAAGTTTTTATGTAATAGACAGCGAGGAAGCAATCAGATAAGTTATAAAGCAAGATAGTCAGTTATTGATGGAAATCTATTTCCCAAATGAAAAAGAGGGACATTTATAGAGCAAAGAGGGAGAGAGGGACAAGGGTGAAAAAATCGGGACTGTCCCTCCCAAATAGGGACACTTGGGAGGTATGCAGCAAGGTCCTCTCTGCTTCTGTACCAGTTTATTTAGTGCTTATATTGTATTTGTATGGATATTTTTTCTACATTGCTCCGGATGTAATGCGGCTTTAAAACAAAAAAATAGAAACAGATGTCCCCCTCCAGATTAGGGCAATTAGGGCCACCATTTTTACAGCCAAGCCGCGCTCCTCTTTGATGCAAAAATAAACAGACAGTGCAATATAATAAAACACACAAACTGGCGGTAAATTCAGGGGTAGGGGTCCTGCATCCAGTGCACCCTCCTGGGGGGACGCAGTGGCGTTCAGTGACATGCAGGAGGCCTATATAATCTGCACGCCAAGACGCTTGTAGTTTTGCTGTTGTGTGAGGAGTTAAGACGTGTAGAGCCATCAACTGGATTATCAATTGCCTCAGGTAACCTGGCACGTACCGGCCTCATTCTGTTCAGCCGGTCATGTGCTTCCTGGATCTGCCAGACAGGCTCCCCGCCCCATCCCCATAGTCACGCCTGAGGTGTGCAGCAGCTGAGAGCCTGGATCTACTTCTATTACACAAATACTTACAACTTATTAATACCTATAATAATGTAGCCGGATAAAACCCCCCGGATCCGGTCTGAGGGCAACTCTGGGACCAGGAATGAAATCTACCTTTAGGTTCTTGTCTTATGGCTTCCAAACTTTTCATCAATAATGGAAACAAAGCTTAAAAATTCCCTCCACCCCTCCCTTCATCCACATCTTTTCCACCCCTGGCTGAACATATGTCTATTATTAATCATACTATGTAATTATTATTACTGATTAAGGGATTGTATGCAGTACCTGTACCACCCACCCATTCCATAAAAACAACCTGGAACTGAATTATCAGAAAAAATAACAGGCTCGGCAGCATAACATCCCTGGCAGCAGAATATTTAGGTTTTTTCTGCCACTTCGGTGGTACACACCTTCTGTCGACCACTCTACCCCTTGTCTCTTACAGGATTAACAGCAAATCAGCAAAACTTCAGCAGCTACAGCAGATCAGAAGACCAGGGGACTCCTTAAACTCTGCTCCTTGGCACAGCCTTATGCCAAGACCCACAGCTGGCATGGAGGATCCACTACCTGCCATGACATATAACTTCATGGTCACAACACTATGCATTTCCCTTGTGTGTTATGCATATGCTATTATATCATTATATCCTGATGTCATCATTGTTGGTATACTTCCTGTGCTGTGATGTCATCAAGCAGATTACTCCTATACTGTGATGTCATGTGTTCTGTATACCTTCCCTGTGATATCACTAAAGGTGACGTGTATAAACGGGACTGCGTCACTTTTTTTTGGCGTGTTTTCAGCCAAACATTCTATAGATGTATGAACCATCATATGCCAAACCTTGGTGCAATCTCCACCAGAAGCGACACTTTTTAATGCGTCAAATATGCGGGGGCGTGCCGTGGCAGATTCGTGCAATGCACCAAAGTTTGGCACTAAACTTCCAAATCCATACCAGTTTCAAAGTAGCATGGTTGAAACTAATTTTGCAGTAGGACACGACACATTTATAAAGTGGTGTGAGGCATGTTCATGTAGACTGTCGGATCGTACACTATTCAAAACATAGGTAGGACTGGCGAATCGGCACCAGGTTCATATATGTTCCCCTATGATTTTCCCTTTGCTGCTATGATATCACCAGGTTCATCAAGTCCTATTTGCATGTTTTATGCTTGTGCTATGATATTATGATGTGAAAAATAACTTTAATAAGTTATCATTGTTTGTACACTTCCTGTGCTGTGATGTCATATAGTCAATTACCCCAATATTGTGACATCATGTGTTCTTTATGCCGTCCTTGTAACATCATTAGGTTTTACCCTTTTTTGCTATAAAGGAAGTACAGGAAGTCCTTTTTTTGCATGTTTTAGGTTTGTGCTATGATATAATGATGTGAATAACTTTAGTTTGTTATCATAGGTTGTGCTGTGATGTCATCAAGTCAATTACCTCAATACTGTGGTAGCATCATGTGTTATGTATACCTTCCTTGTGACATTGCTATGATTTACCCTTTGCTGCTTTAGTATCACCAGGTACATCATGACCTTTTATCGCATGTTTTATGCTTGTGCTATGTTATGATGAGCCTCATACCTGTAATATGTCATCATTGTTGGTATATTCCTGTGCTGTGAGGTCATCGAGTATTTTACCCTGATACTGTGACATCATGTGTTATGTATACCTTCCTTGTGCCATCACTATGTTTTACCATAGTACAGGTACATCATGACATTTTTTGCATGTTTAATGCTTGTGCTATGATATAACGAGCCTCATGTCTGTAATAGGTCATCATTGTTTGCAAACTTCCAGTGCTGTAATGTCATTGAGTAGATTGTGCCTATAATTAATAGTAATGCAGAATCTTTCCGCTATCATCTGGCTGCTTTGATAGAATATTGCAGCCACCAAAATGTAGCAAATCTACTTCATATGAAGCAGGCATAGCGGACTAGATGATGACCCCTGTATATCACACAAGATCCAAGGACCAGACAGGGAAGATGCTTGAACAATGCAAATTGTAGGCAATCAATCGCTCTCGAGATAAGTATTCTGATACAGAGGCAGTGACAATATATTCAGCTCTTACACTTTACAGAAATGCTGCAGGAAATTATAATGTTGCGCTGAGTAAAGTGTTGGGGTCGGGAGTAGTTAACATATCTGGGAATGGATAGATGACTGTTCCTCTAAGTGAGTAATGACTGGATAGATCGCAGCTTCCACAGGATGCTTTAACATTCAGTTTGCTGAGGGTCGAGCACATATGTTATATCCTCCTGCTCCAAGCTCATTGAACACGAGATGGAAACACTGTTGCCGTTTGAGATTATCGTGTCGGAACATTGCAACATTTGCTTCTACTTTAGATACATTATCACAAAGAAGCACATGGTGATAAATACACCGCTGACTGGAAGGTGAAGCCGCCTCAATATCACTTCTAATGATTGCCTAAAGCCAGAGGATTACTTAGTGTCCCAATGCCAGACGAGCACCATAGGACATAAAGGGAATATGTCAACAGGACGACCTGTTTTATGTCTGTGCTCTAATATCATGGTTAGTACAGTTGAATAAAGACCTATGTCCTTTAACGGGGTTGTCTCACTACATTGATTCCTCTCACCTCAGTCCTGTTTTCTTGAATTCTTGAATTTCTTTGAATTCAGGGAGGTGTTTACTGGCTTCCACTAGGCTGCAGTAGAAGCCAGGTCTGTAGCTATAGCAACCAGCGCTGGCAGCCTATCAGGAGAGATCGACGAGATCTGTAGCTATAGCAACCAGTTGTGGCAACCTATCAGGAGAGATCGAACACATCTGTAGCTATAGCAACCAGTGCTGGCAGCCTATCAGGAGAGATTGAACAGGTCTGTAGCTATAGCAACCAGCGCTGGCAGCCTATCAGGAGAGCTAGAACAGGTCTGTAGCCATAGCGACCTGAGGAGCTGATGCAGCGCATACAAGAGGGGATATCTAGGAATAGGTAGGACACTGTTAATGGACACATATTGCAAAGTGACTTGTTTTTGCAAAATCTTTAAATAAAAAGGAGCGATCGCTGTAGTGAGACAACCCCTTTAAGTTCAACCAAGTGTGGGGAAAGATGTGGATGGAGGGAGGGGGAAAGAAAATATTGAAGCTTTGTTTCCTCCATGGATGAAGACTTTAGAACCCAAAAGGCAAGACCCAATCTGCCCTCAAGGAATACATGATTTCTGATCCCACAATGGCCATCCGACTGGATCTACGTTCTAATCAGTGTTGGACTGGGGTGTATAGGACCCACAGGTGGACTTGTTCCTAGGGGCCTACCAGTTGCGATTTTTCTGGTCCCACCGGTGGAGTTGTTTAGGGGACCGCCCTACAGGTACAATAAATGACTGTACCTGCCTCCTATGATCTGCCTCTTAGTTTTTTGCCTCTCTTTCTATGTTTTTTGCCTCTTCTGAGGATGCATATGCAGTTAAAAAACAACTCCAGGTCTATCATGCTCAAGGGCCCACTGGGGGTTTCCCAATATACCCCTGTGTGCCAGTCCGAGCTTGGTTCTAATAAACATTTTGTACAGCAACATACACTGACAATCAAAAGGGTAACAATATTTTAAACTTTTGACTTTCAGGCTCCATAGCTCATCATCCACTACAGTTTTGAATGTGAGACTCCCATCAACTTATAGACTATCATCTTGGCTATTTCATAGAGCAATTTGACTCATAATTGCTTAGTTCTGCAGATTATTGTCATTGTTACCGTTTTGCTCCTAAAAATCTCAATTTTAATTTTCATTATTTGGTAAATAGGTATTTCCATACACTACAAAATTGAAAAACATAACTAAAACTAAAAAAAAAACAGTCTGTCTGTCCCCACAGTAGATATGGGCCTTCCCCGCTGACCCCCATGGCACCTACTATACCTGCTGATTTACAATTTACCCCTATACCTGCTTACATGTGGCGACAGAATTTATTTTAATAAGCTACAAATTTTTTAAAAATTATCTAAAAAACAACCAGAAAAGATGCAACAATGTAACAGTTTTGATTTTTTTTATCACCATCTGATAATGGGCCGCGCTGCACATTTCTTAAATAACCACAAGAACAGAATATTCTTTGCACGTAACACCAGTTAAAGGATTTCACGGCCAATCCTGCGGCTCTCACAGAAAAGCAAACACGGCACCGAAACGACTCTGGTAACAATTTATTGTTCTCTATTGATAGAAACAAAGGCTGACGGCAGAACAAGCCCCCGCGGCCCCGCTCCTCATATTACTTCCTATTGTATCTTATAGATATGAGCTTATGCCCCGCAGTTTACACTCACTGACTGCAGACTTTGTAACCCCATCTGCTGGAGGTTCCATCCGCGCATCTACTACTCCTTCAAGGATTTAGCCATTTCTGATCTTCCTTCTGATCTTCCCCCCAAGACAAATAAACTACATTACAGTTTCCAGTGGACTCTAGATTCTAGATTCCCTGGTTTTCGGCAAACCGCAGGTAAAGAGTGGGCCCCGGGTTGCGCTTCAGTCTGGGTCGGCCCATATCAAGTTTTGGTGAAACCATGTGTAAACAAGCAGGATAGATAACCTGCTGTATCTTTAAAATGAAGAAATCAGAAAAGAAATGTATTTTACTGAAACTGTTGTGTTTTTAAGTAAAAAATGTCTAATTTTTTGCAAATTTTTTCTGTAAATGCTTAGTGTAGGGACTCGCCAGATAATCAAGAACATTTGTAAATCCAGCCCCTCCAAAGGAGTTTTTTTTTTTTTTAAAAAAAGGTTATTCTTTATCTTGAAATTTTTAAAAAACGGGTTTTCCCCCATAGACCAAAAAAAAAAAAAAAGATTACAGCAAACCGTTTCGACCCCTTTTTGGAGGCGGTTTCCCAAAAATGTTCTTTTATCTACGATGGGTCCTTGGAGCTGTCTGTGCACCACATGTAAGAAATACCACAACAATGGAACCCAGGTGAGCAATACATTACTTTTGCAGACAAGTACTCGCAAGAAATGGGGGACCCGTTGAGTGTTTGCGACTTCAGATATAGGGGCCTTGTTCAGCAAATCCCCTCATAGTTGATATTTTTCCGATATGTATTTTTGCCCTTAATACTGGAGAGCAGAGAGTGTCAGTACTTTGTGTTGGGACACCTGAAATGTTCTGGGCAGCCTACCTAAGTGAATAGCAGAGGCATCATCAATATTTTGTAAGCCAGCATGGTGCACCCATGTAACTGTACAACTGGTCCCTCTATAAGCCTTATCTATGTGCAATTATAATACTAGAAACCACCCCACCATAAAGAGGCATGGTGGTTGTCAAACATATTTTTTGATTTGTGCATCTCCCCTGCATTTTTTGTTTTTTGCATACTGGTGCTTTTTTAAGGGTTTTTTTATCATTCATTTTTTCCCCCCAAGGGAGGGGGTGTGAGATGCTGTCATTAGTTACTGCACCTGTTTTATCTCCCCCAGGTAGCAAGGGGGCTTACTTTTGCCCTACCGAGTTCAGTCGATTGTCCAGCCATTGAGCTGTAAGTATGGCCACATGTCTGTGTTTTCAAGTAAATAATGTTCTATTTTTCTGTGTTTTTTTTTTATTTCCCAAACCAGCCTCTACTTTTTTCCATGAAGATCATTTTTTAAATTTCTCTCTAACCCTTCCCCCCCTAGAAAATAATTACAACCTTTCCCCATTAATTTTCCCCAATGGCCTAGATTCTGGGGATTCATTTTTTCACTCCATAGGGTTTTGGTGAAACCTGTTTAAAAACAGCAAAGAAACCTGCTGTATCTTTAAAATAGTGCAAAATCAGAACAGAAAAGTATGTAATAAAACTGTTAATTTACCTTTGCCTGCATGTTTGAAGCTTTGTCTACACAATAAGGGCAGGGTACCTAGTAGCTGGAGTCCCTTGCAATGCAGAGTCCTTTAACTGGAACCTTTCTCCCCCTGAAATGTGGGGGTGACGGCACCAAAGGTAACATTAGAGTAGGTTCCCCACCTGTAAAAAAGGGTTTGTTGTGGAGGTGAGTTTAAAAGGGGTATTATTGCCCCATCATTGGGTGTTTTTTTTGAAGTTTGATTTTCTCATTCCTAAAACCCAGGGGGTTTCTTCTCCCAGCTGGGTGTTTTTTAAACTGAAGGGGGATGACATCATCCTCCCCCTTTCCTTTCATGTTGCTCCCAGTTAGTATTTCCCCCCCCCCCCCCCCCCTCTTGAGTCCACATGTCATTTTTGTCTTTCCTCCCTAGCAGTCTTATTTTATAAGATTTTACATACCACAGGCCTGCATTCAGTCTGCAGTCTTTCTATGAACTCGAGCATGATTTTTCTCCTCTCACAGCTGGAGGTTTTTTTCAGTTTAAAACCATCTCATGAATTCATCCAGAGCACAGACCCCTCCCCCTTTTTGTTTACACCAAAGATTAGGGACCAGGCCCAATTCTGCTGTTTTTTGATTTGAACGCGCAGTGTTACTGTGAGCTCTGGGTGGCGAATGAAATGCTGCCGGCCCTTATTTTTGAGTGAGAGGGCAGGAATGCGCGCTCCCGTGAATACGACCGGGGCCCCGACAGAATGTAAATTATAGAGCCATCAGCCAATGAAATGAAAGGGGAAAAGGGAAACTGACTGGCACTGGGGAACGGGGTTTTTCAGAAAACGAAAAATAAAGGGGACAGTGAAAAAAAAACAGCTCTGCAATGACATCCAATTTCAAAGTTTTTGTTTTCACTGTCCCCCCCCCTTTTTTTGAAGACCCTTTAATAAATGATACAACCCCTTTAAGCAGTTTTGATCAAAAATGTGAACTAAAAACCTCAAAAACTTTTCATGTATCCTAAGTAGCAGAAATGCTTTTCCAAAATTTCCTATATCCTTCTTGACAGTTTTTTAGTGCTAGTAGTGCGCTGCTGCTGATATTGGATTGTGTTTGTTTAATGCATAGTATGAACCTGATAGTGGTATAAATGTTGTAAACAAGATAGTATATAGAATGCATAGTAGAGTAGGCAGTGTATAGAGCGTGAATAAGCAGTAATATGTACAGGAATATTAATAGGGTTATATATGGTGGTAAGATAGGTATGTGGGATATGAATAGGTTTTTTTAGTGTTAACTCTTTCACGATCGCCCACCGTCTTTGAGTCCCGCAGAGAACGGATTTGCGCCGCCGGCGCCGTAGCTGCCTGAGATCGGGGCTTACACCAGCCCTGTCCCCGGCACCCCCGCAAACACCAGGAGGGAGGAAACCTCCGCTCCCGGTGCTTTAAACCCCCCTTTTGATTTGGGGGTGCGTTACCCCAGCGCAATCAAAAAGGGTTTTCCCCCTCTGCGGGTGAGGAACACCCCGGGGACCCCACAGAGCCGGGGAAAAAGGCTGCACCGAGCCTGGGGCCCCAAGTTCTCTACGCTGCTGTGTAACAAGCCCTGATCAGGGCAGACTGTGTGCTGTCCTAATCCTGTGGTCAAACTGACACAGATTAGAAGTATTTGCATATATAAAAATGCTAATAATTACTAAGTGTAAAAAAAAAAAAATAAAAGAAAATGTAAAACTTTCTCCCTTCATGGGGGTCAAAAAAAAAAAGTAAAAAACAAAAAAATGTAAAAAAAAAAAAAAATAATAAAAAAAAAAAAAAAAAAAAATTATTTAATAAAAAATTGTGCAAAAATTACACACCCACCCAAAAATCCCCTACACATATTAGTATCCACACACTGTAATAAAACCCTTTGAATTAATCTAACAAGTTTTTAAGTGGGGAAATGGAATGGTGTAAAAAAAAAAAATAAAAAAAAAAAAAAAAACTGAAAATTTTTTATAACGAATTTTAAAATATTCCCCCATAAATACAAATTCTCGAATAAAAAGAGGCCCCAACAGCTGCGTCATGAAAAATAAAAAAATTACAACGTTGAAACACAAAAAAGCAAAAAATTAAAAAAATGTTTTGGGGATGAACTACTTTTTCAGGCTTCGGGGGGTTAAGGGGGGTTTTTTTTGCAAATTTTTTTCTGCCACACCAGGGTGCACTTATGCTCATTTCTTTCAAAAAAGTTTTTGGGATGTGCAAAAAATTTGTTTTTTATACGTTTGGGGATTTGTATATTTTTTTGGGGTTTTATGCCAATTTTTTGGATTATTTTAGCAAAAAGGCTTGATTTTTTTTTTTAACCTGTTTCTTTACTGCGGGGGCAAATCGGGCGCATTCTAGCGCTCAGGGGCGACATTTGCTCAGGTAAACCCCTTTGACGTGCTCTACCTGTTCCACGAATGTGCCCAGAAATGCTGTAGTGAAGCCCCAAAAACTATAGCGCATTTTAGTTTTAGTGCCCCGCCTTCTCTGCCCCCCAAATCAGGCGCTTACAAAGTGTCGCAGGCGCTATGTAATGCACCTGATACTGGCGTAGAGGCCATTTTAAACTATAGCGAATGGGGTTGTGCTAGATGTAGGGCTGAAAAGACCGCATTTTAATATTGCTTTTGGTGCAGATTTGCACTAAAACCAGGGCCATCTTTTCCATTGGGCACACTAGGCAGTTGCCCAGGGGGCCCACAAGTATGGAGGTCCCCGGTGGTATATGTATGTCCCAAAAACAAGAAACAACCCTGGACCTTGGTTTACTTTGCTATTTTTGTTTTTGGGTTTTTGAAGTGCAAAATTTAAAAACCATGGGTGAAGGAGCCAAAGGCTCCCTGCCCTGCCAAATAGTCTTGTAGGCAGTGTCGGACTGGGGGGTCTGGGGCCCACAGGGGAATTGATCTTGGGGGGCCCACCGTACTGACTTTAAAATATTACCCGCCTCTCAACCATAAATGCCCCTTTTTACCACATAACAGGGGTGCGAAACAAAAACTATATTGTGTAGTAAAATAGCAAGAGAGCCCACACATATGTCACAGCCCTAACATATCATAGACACAGGGCTAAGTAGCTCCATCCATATCCCCCACCACACCAATACAATATCCCCCTCCACCCACATACAATAATATCCCCTCCACCCACATACAATACCCCCCCTTCCACCCACATACAATATCCCCCTCCACCCACATACAATACCCCCTCCACCCACATACAATATCCCCCACCACCCACAAACAAATATCCTCCTCCACCCACATACAATACCCCCCCTCCACCCACATACAATATCCTCCTCCACCCACATACAAAAACCCCCCCCACCCACATACAATACCTCCTCCACCCCATACAATACCCCCCCTCCATCCAAAATACACTATCCCCCTCCACCCACATACAAATATCCCCCCCACCCACAATACAATATCCCCCTCCACCCACATACAATATGCCCCTCCACCCACATACACACCCCCCCACCCACAAACAATATCCCCTCCACCCACATAACAATACCACCCCCCACCCACATACAATATCCACCTCCACCCACATACAATATCCCCCTCCACCCACATACAATATCCCCCTCCACCCACAACAATATCCCCCGCCACCCACATACAATCCCCCCCCTCCACCCACATACAAATCCCCCTCCACCCACATACAATATCCCCCTCCACCCACATACAAAATACCCCTCCACCCACATAAAATATTACCCTCCCCCCACATAAAAAATCCCCCCCACCCACATACAATATACCCCCTCCACCCCACATACAATATCCCCTCCACCCACATACAAAAATCCACCTCCACCCACATACAATATCCACCTCCACCACATACAATATCTCCCCCCCACCCACATACAATATCCCCCTCCACCCACATACAATATCCCCCTCCAATAGTCCACATACAATATCCCCCACCACCCACATACAATATCCCCCTCCACCCACATACAATATCCCCCCTCCACCCACATACACTATCCCCCTCCACCCCCATACACTATCCCCCTCCACCCACATACAATATCCCCCTCCACCCACATACAATATCCCCACCACCCACATACAATATCCACCTCCACCCACAAACAATATCCACCCCCATCCACCCACATACAATATCCACCTCCACCCACATACAATATCCCCCTCCACCAACATACAATATCCCCTCCACCCACATACAATATCCCCTCCACCCACATACAATATCCCCTCCACCCACATACAATATCCACCTCCACCCACATACAATATCCACCTCCACCCACATACAATATCCCCCTCCACCCACATACAATATCCCCCTCCAACCACATACACTATCCCCCTCCACCCACATACACTATCCCCCTCCACCCACATACAATATCTCCCTCCACCCACATACACTATCCCCCTCCACCCACATACAATATCCCCCTCCACCCACATACACTATCCCCTCCACCCACATACAATATCCCCTCCACCCACATACAATATCCCCCTCCACCCACATACAATATCCCCTCCACCCGCATACAATATCCCCCTCCACCCACATACAATATCCCCTCCACCCACATACAATATCCCCCTCCACCCACATACAATATCCCCTCCACCCACATACAATATCCCCCTCCACCCACATACAATATCCCCCTCCACCCACATACAATATCCCCCTCCACCCGCATACAATATCCCCCTCCACCCGCATACAATATCCCCTCCACCCACATACAATATCCCCTCCACCCACATACAATATCCCCCTCCACCCACATACACTATCCCCCTCCACACACATACAATATACCCCTCCACCCACATACAATATCCCCCCACCCACAATACAATATCCTCCTCCACCCACATACAATATCCCCCTCCACCCCACATACAATATCCCCCCTCCACCCACATACAATATCCCCCTCCACCCACATACAATATCCCCCTCCCCCACATACAATATCCTCCTCCACCCACATACAATATCCCCCTCCACCCACATACAATATCCCCCTCCACCCACATACACTATCCCCCTCCACCCACATACAATATCCTCCTCCACCCACATACAATATCCCCCCTCCACCCACATACAATATCCCCCTCCACCCACATACAATATCCCCTCCACCCACATACAATATCCCCTCCACCCACATACAATATCCCCTCCACCCACATACAATATCCTCCCCACCCGCATACAATATCCCCCTCCACCCACATACAATATCCCCCTCCACACCCACATACAATATCCCCCTCCACCCGCATACAATATCCCCCTCCACCCACATACAATATCCCCCTCCACCCACTACAATATCCACCTCCACCCGCATACAATATCTCCCTCCATCCACATACAATATCCCCTCCACCCGCATACAATATCCCCCCTCCACCCACATACAATATCCCCCTCCACCCACATACAATATCTCCCTCCATCCACATACAATATCCCCTCCACCCACATACAATATCCCCCTCCACCCACATACAATATCCCCTCCACCCACATACAATATCCCCCTCCACCCACATACAATATCCCCCTCCACCCACATACAATATCCTCCTCCACCCACATACAATATCCCCCTCCACCCACATACATATCCCCCCTCCACCCATATACAATATCCCCCTCCACCCACATACACAATCCCCCATCCACCCACATACACTATCCCCCTCCACCCACATACAATATCCCCCTCCACCCACATACAATACCCCCTCCACCCACATAACAAATCCCCCTCCACCCACATACACTATCCCCCTCCACCCACATACAATATCCCCTCCACACCACATACAATATCCCCATCCACCCACATATACAATATCCCCTCCACCCACATACAATATCCTCCTCCACCCACATCACAATATCCCCCTCCACCCACATACAATATTCCCCCCCACACCCACATACAATATCCCCCTCCACCCACATACAATATCACCCCCCACCACCCACATACAATATCCTCCTCCACTCCACATACAATATCCCCTTCAACCACAATACAATATCCCCCTCCACCCCATACACTTCCCCCTCCCACATACAATATCCTCCTCCACCCGCATACAATATCCCCCTCCACCCACATACAATATCCCCCTCCACCCACATACAATATCCCCCTCCACCCACATACAATATCCCCCTCCACCCACATACAATATCCTCCTCCACCCACATACAATATCCCCCTCCACCCACATACACTATCCCCCTCCACCCACATACAATATCCCCCTCCACCCACATACAATAACCCCCTCCACCCACCCACATACAATATGCCCTCCACCCACAATACAATATCCCCCTCCACCCACATACAATATCCCCTCCACCCACATACAATATCCCCCTCCACCCACATACAATATCCCCTCCACGTTTCACTTGGTCGCGCACCTCACCACCTTATAAAATAAACACCAGCAAGAAAGTAAAAGATGTAACTCCTATCACAGGGTCAATCAGGACACATATACTGGCATTAATACCCCGCCAATAATAACTACAACACTGCCATATAGAGACCACATAGAGGTCAGACACCAGCTCAGGTAATAACCTACAACACCGCCATATAGAGACCACATAGAGGTCAGACACCAGCTCAGGTATAACCTACAACACTGCCATATAGAGACCACATAGAGGTCAGACACCGGCTCAGGTATAACCTACAACACCGCCATATAGAGACCACATAGAGGTCAGACACCTGCTAATGTATAACACACAACACCCCAATATAGAGACCACATATAGGTCAGACACAAGCTCAGTTATAACCTACAACACCGCCATATAGAGACCACATAGAGGTCAGACACTGGCTCGGGTATAACCTACAACATTGCCATATAGAGACCACATAGAGGTCAGACACCAGCTCAGGTATAACCTACAACACCACCATATAGAGACCACATAATGGTCCGACACCAGGTCAGGTATAACCTACAACATCGTCATATAGAGACCACATATAGGTCAGACACCAGCTCAGGTATAACCTACAACACTGCCAATATAGAACCACATATAGTCAGACACCAGCTCAGGTATAACCTACAACACCTCCATATAGAGACCACATAGAGGTCAGAAACCAGCTCAGGTATAACCTACAACACCACCATATAGAGACCACATAGAGTTCAGACACCAGCTCAGGTATAACCTGCAACACCCGCACATAGAGACCACATAGAGGTCATAAACCAGCTCAGGTATAACCTACAACACTGCCATATAGAGACCACAAAGAGATCAGACACCAGCTCAGGTATAACATACAACACCGTCACATAGAGACCACATAGAGGTCAGACACCAGCTCAGGTATAACCTACAACACTGCTATATAGAGACCGCATAGAGGTCAGACACCAGCTCAGGTCACCATCACATTACAATATAAAAAATAACCCTTGATGTCAGGGACTCACCAGAGACGTCTGAGTCGTTCTCTTCTCTCATGAGTTGTTCTTTTTCCCTTCTCCTTCTGCATCAGTTCCGCCCGCCATGATGACTTGTCCCCGGCCACAACTCATCCCTGCAGAAATTACACACACAAATATCTTAGAATCCTCAATTTTCCAGCATCTCTTTACCCATTCCCACCTCTGTACAAACTACCCAGGGGTGAGAGAGCGGGTACAAGCCTAGTATCCTAAGGGGTTGGAGGGTGGGGAGAGGCCACAGGTAACTAGATAGGCCCTATTTAGGTAGGCAGACCCCCGCTGGATAAGTTGGTAGGCCAGCCCCAGGTAGGTTGGGTGGGTACCTAGCCACAGGTGGGTAGGTAAATAGCCCCCAGGTAGATAAGCAGGCCCCAGTTAGGAAAGTAGATAGGCTACAGTTAGGTTGGTGGACCCCAGTTAGTTAGGCTGTAGGTAGGTGTTGGTGAGTCCCAATTAGTTAGGCTGTAGGTAGGTGGTTTCCCCCAGTAAGGTAAGCTGTAGGTAGTTATGGGTCCCCTTAAATAGGCTGCAAGCAGATAGGGACCCCCTTAAGGTACTATACAGGCAGTTAGGGTCTCCTTTAGGTACTATACAGGCAGTTAGGGTCTCCTTCAGGTAGTATATCAGGCAGTTAGGGGTCACCTTTAGGTAGTCTACAGGGAGTTAGGGCCTCCTTTAGGTAGGTTGCAGGAAGTCAGGGCCCCCCCTTTAGCTACTGTGTAGGTAGTCAGAGCCCCCTTAGTTTTAGGTAGCCCAGGGCCCCCCTTGTAGTCAGGGCCCCCTGTAGGTAGCCAGAACCCCCCTTGTAGTTAGGGCCCCCTGTAGGTAGCCAGAACCCCCCTTGTAGTCAGGGCCCCCGGTAGGTAGCCAGAACCCCCCGTGGAGTCAGGGCCCTCTGTAGGGAGTCAGGACCCCCTGGTAGTCAGGGCCCCCCGATAGGTAGCTGGGGCCCCCCTGTAGGTAGTCAGGGCCCCCTTAGATTGCCAGAGCTCCCCTGTAGGTAGCCAGGGCCCCCCATGTAGGTAGCCAGGGCCCCCCATGTAGGTAGCCAGGGCTCCCCATGTAGGTAGCCAGGGCTCCCCATGTAGGTAGCCAGGGCCCCCCCTAGTAGCCAGGGCCCCCCATTTTTGGTAGCCAGGGCCCCCTCGCTAGTAGCCAGGGCCCCCTCCCTAGTAGCCAGGGCCCCTCTTGTAGCCAGGGCACCCCCTAGTAGCCACCCCCCCCCTTGTACTCAGAACCCCCCCCCCCTTTGTAGCCAGTCTCCCCCCCTAGTAGCCAGTCTCCCCCCCTAGTAGCCAGGGCCCCCCTTTGTAGCCAGTGTCCCCCTAGTAGCCAGAGCCCCCCTTAGCCAGCGTCCCCCCCCAGTAGCCAGAGCCCCCCTTAGCCAGTGTCCCCCTAGTAGCGAGGCCCTCCCCCTTAGCCAGTGCCCCCCCCAAAGTAGCCAGGACCCCCTTAGCCAGTCCCCCCCAATAGTAGCCAGTGCCCCCCTTAGCCAGTGTCCCCCCCCATAGTAGCCAGGGCCCCCCTTAGCCAGTGTCCCCCCCATAGTAGCCAGGGCCCCCCTTAGCCAGTGTCCCCCCATAGTAGCCAGTGTCCCCCCCATAGTAGCCAGGGCCCCCCTTAGCCAGTGTCCCCCCCCCCATAGTAGCCAGGGCCCCCCTTAGCCAGTGTCCCCCCCATAGTAGCCAGAGCCCCCCTTAGCCATTGTCCCCCCCATAGTAGCCAGAGCCCCCCTTAGCCAGTGTCCCCCCATAGTAGCCAGAGCCCCCCTTAGCCAGTGTCCCCCCCCCATAGTAGCCAGAGCCCCCCTTTTCCAGTGTCCCCCCCATAGTAGCCAGAGCCCCCCCCTTAGCCAGTGTCCCCCCCCATAGTAGCCAGGCCCCCCTTAGCCATTGTCCCCCCCATAGTAGCCAAAGCCCCCCTTAGCCAGTGTCCCCCCATGAGTAGCCAGAGCCCCCCCTTAGCCAGTGTCCCCCCCCCCATAGGAGCCAGGCCCCCCTTAGCCAGTGTCCCCCCATAGTAGCCAGGCCCCCCTTTGCCAGTCCCCCCCATAGTAGCCAGAGCCCCCCTTAGCCAGTGTCCCCCCCCATAGTAGCCAGAGCCCCCCTTAGCCATTGTCCCCCCCATAGTAGCCCGTGCCCCCCTTAGCCAGTGTGCCCCCATAGTAGCCATACCCCCCTTAGCCAGTGTCCCCCCCCCCATAGTAGCCAGGGCCCCCCTTAGCCAGTGTCCCCCCATAGTAGCCAGGCCCCCCCCCCTTAGCCAGTGTCCCCCCCATAGTAGCCAGAGCCCCCCTTAGCCATTGTCCCCCCCATAGTAGCCAGAGCCCCCCTTAGCCAGTGTCCCCCTTAGTAGCCAGAGCCCCCCCCCCTTAGCCAGTGTCCCCCCATAGTAGCCAGGGCCCCCCTTAGCATCCAGGGCCCCTCTTAACCAGTCCCCCCCATAGTAGCCAGGGCCCCCCTTAGCCAGTCCCCCCCATAGTAGCCAGGGCCCCCCATTAGCCAGTCCCCCCCATAGTAGCCAGGGCCCCCCCTTAGCCAGTGTCCCCCCATAGTAGCCAGGGACCCCCCTTAGCCAGTGTCCCCCCATAGTAGCCAGGGGCCCCCCTTAGCCAGTCCCCCCCCATAGTAGCCAGGGCCCCCATTAGCCAGTGTCCCCCCCATAGTAGCCAGGGCCCCCCTTAGCCAGTGTCCCCCCATAGTAGCCAGAGCCCCCCTTAGCCAGTGTCCCCCCATAGTAGCCAGGTCCCTTGTAGGTAGTTTAAAAAAAAAAAAAAAAAAGAAAAAAAAACCATCAATCACTTACCTGGCTCCGGCTCCTGCTCCTGGACAGTCCCGGCCGCTCCGTGCTGCCGCCGGCTCCGTACTGCCGCCCTGCATAGGCGGCGCGGTGAAGTGACGTCACCTCGCGCCTACGTCAGCAGTAGGGGCCGGCGCCCGGCAGGCTGGAGGCCGAATGCCTTCAGCCTGCCGGGGCGATCAGCGGAGCCCAGCGCTAGTGGCGCTGTGCTCCACTGACACCGCGCAGCCCCGGGAGTCGGGGACATTAGCCCCCAACTCCCGGGCCGGTCTCTGAGCGCTCGGGACACGGGTCCCGGGCGTCCAGTGACCGGATGCGCGGCCGGGCCCCGGGGAGCAACGGCACTGCCTCCGGGGCCCACAGCAGCTCGGGGGGGCCCACCGGGGGATTCCCTGGTCCCCCGGCGGCCCAGTCCGAGCCTGCTTGTAGGCTGCAGGCTGCTGGTGTCCACACATAAGTGGCATGTACTGAAGAAGAGAGAGGGGCTCAGGCATGGCCATGGGTGATGTCATGTATTTCGGCAGGACCCACTGCAGTGCTCTGCCCAGGGGCCCAGAATGCTGTTAAGACGGCTCTGACTAAAACTGCGATCGGTTTTCAGGTTTGCCGTCGGCCCCATCAATGTAAGGCAGGCATCCTCAAACTGAAAATACAACTCCCATCATGCATTTACATAATCAATAAAAGTGGGAATGATGGGAGTTGTAGTTTCCCGACAGCTGCAGGGCCACAGTTTGAGGGTGCCTGATGTAAGGGGCTGCAGGCAAATCTGGGCAAAATATCCAACATTTATTTTGCTAGATTTTAAAACCGATCTTAAAAAAATGTGTGCACGGACTACAGCAGATCACAGACTTTACCACACAGACACGGACTACAGCCGGGATTCTTTATTGCCCTCTATGCAGCACAGGGCACCGGATTTTAGGCAGAGTCAGAATACTGCATTCACCGAAAATCCGATGGGGTTACCCTGCTGTGTAGACAAAGCCTAAAGCTAATCTGTGAGATGGGAATCCCCTTGCCTTGATATCAGCACTTGCACATTTCCAGTGCTAGAAGATGGAAGGATTTCGGCCGAGCATTTGTTCCTCAACCTCTTTTTGCTCCTTTCTTGGAATCTTTGAATAGACAGGACTGCAGATAGGACGCAGCCACGAGCCGCCGCCGCCGCCGGCTGCACTGAGAGGATACAGATCTGACTCGTCTGCGATACAGGTGCAGCGCCCTTTGGTGTATCCATGTAATAATGGCCTGCAGGTCGCAGCAAACAATGGAGACAATGCAACATAGAAATCTGTCAAGTGTGCAGTCCTTGTACCATTGTGCCGCTCACGTCTCCCTCCATCAACCTGAAATGCTCTGCCAGCTATAAATAGTGGGTCTGTACAGCAGGTTAATGGCCTCTCATCAGCTGCTATATACAGTATATATGTGCTGCTATTGTGTGCATCCCCTGAACATACCCTGGATAGGAAATCTAATGTCAGCGGCTGCTATCAGTGAATCTCACAAATCCTCTCTCCTCCAGAAGGAAGGCAGCTGGCTCGCTAGTGCCACCTATCGGAAGTCACTAGGTCTGACCCATGACAGAGTCTTGACAGTCCTGGTCGGGGTTGGACCACAGCAAGGGAAGGCATAGTGGGCCCCTGAGAATAGCAGGACTGGGGCTTCTTTGCTGGGAAAAAGGAAAGGAAATAGAGGCAGAAAGCAAGAGCCATGAGTATTGGCTGCAAGATGGGGCCCAAGAATTAAAGGGGTTGTCTCGCTACAAAGAATAGCTTTCAAATTGTAGAGAACACAAAATAAAGACATTTTCCAAATATATTGCTTTGTTCCTCTGTTTTCACTAAGGAGATACAAGTGAATTTATGACCTCCCTGGCTATTTCAGTTCCCTCAGTAACTGACCTGTAAACAATTCTCCCCCTGCTGTTTGTTCAATGAGATAACAGTGAGTGATGTCATCACACAGGTCCTGGCAGTGTCCTTGCTGCTGAGCAGTAAAAAGCTTGATTTATGTAAAATAAACAGAACTGTAATTAGGGCTTTTGTTTTGGGGATCAGATAAAGCCTTCTGAGAGCAGTTTGAAAAGCTTCTTAGCTAATCTGATCTAATTAGCAACTGAAAGCACTGAGCATGGAGCTGTATGCAAATGAGTCAGTCTGAACCAGGAAGTGACAGAGTATTTCATTCATACATTCTGTGAAACTCTGTAGGGAGACAACTCCTTTAATTGCATTGGTGGACCCAAAGATTCAACTTCATTATTGGGCCCAAATAATCAACTCCACTGGTGGCCCCAAAAATCAGCTCCACTGGTGGCCCCAATAATTAATTCCAGTGGTGGGCCCAAAAATTCACCTTTATTAGTGGGCTCCAACCCTCAAATCCAATAGTGGGAAGAAGAATCGACTATCCTGATGGTTCCCAAGAATCAGCTCCACTGGTGGGACCCAGGAATAAATTCCACTGGTGGGCCCCAGGAATAAACTCCACTGGGGGGGCCCCAGGAATAAACTCCACTGGTGGCCTCAAGAATCAGCTCCACTGGTGGGACCCAGGAATAAACTCCGATGGTGGGTCCCAAGAATTATCTCAACTGGTGGCCCCAAGAATCATCTCCACTGGTGGCCCCAAGAATCAACTCCACTGGTGGCCCCAAGAATCATCTCCACTGGTGGGACACAAGAATCAGCTCCACTGGTGGCCCCAAGAATCAGCTCCACTAGTGGGCCCCAGGAATCAGCTCCACTGACAGGCCCCAAGAATCAACTGTGCTGGTGGGCCCCGAGAATTCATTCCATTGGTGGGCCCAAAGAATAAAATTTATTAGTGGACTCCAAGCCTCACTCCACTGGTGGCCCCAAGAATTATCTCCACTGGTGGCCCCAAAAATCAATTCCACTCGTGGGCCCCAAGAATCAGCTCCACTGGTGGCCCCAAAAATCAATTCCACAAGTGGGCCCCAAGAATCATCTCCACTGGTGGCCCCAAAAATCAACTCCACTGGTGGCCCCAATAATCAGCTCCACTGGTGGCCCCAAGAATTCATTCCATTGGTGGGCCCAAAGATTCAACTTCATTAGTGGGCTCCAAATCAACTTCTCTGCTGGCCCCAAGAATCAGGAGAGCTATAAACCCCCCAGATGAAATCAGTGCAGCTGCTGCTCCCGCTCAGACATATTCATGTTCCTGGAAGTTCTCAGAACAAGAGAATGGGGAGTGAATTAGTGATGTGTGGGGCAGATATTCTCCTGGACTCGCTGTCAGTCATCCCGCTGCAAACACTGCAATCAGCTTCTCTGCAGCCGCTAATGACTGTTTGCTGCGGCAGATAACAATCACCTGCACAGGAAATGGAGACAATATAGATTCCAGGATTAGAGTCCCCGAGTCTCGTCCTCACCTGCGTCTCTGAATCCTGCTCTGATTTTTATTAATACATTTATGTTTTTTGTCTTCCTCTCTTGCTGAATCTGTGAATGGGCGTCTGGAAACCATCAGGAAATGTCTGCACAGCACTGGACTCAGTATTGAAAATCCACCGAAAATCCGACTGTACCCAGCGCTGTGCAGACCACAGGGAAAAATCTGCTGTAGTCTACACAACGTGGATTTTTTCCGGTTAGTTTAAAACCTGCTGGATCTTCTGCAGAATTGCTGTCAGATTCTCATACATTCAATGTACGGGGCCGACGGCAAATCCAAAAATCGACCATTGTCCGGGACACTCCAGCACGGTCCAGCGTACTCCAGCACAGTCCAGCATAGTCCAGCATGGTCCAGCATAGTCCAGCATAGTCTAGCGTGGTCCAGCATAGTCCAGCAGCGTGGTCCAGCATAGTCCAGCGTGGTCCAGCATAGTCCAGCATGGTCCAGCATAGTCCAGCATAGTCCAGCATGGTCCAGCACAGTCCAGCATAGTCCAGCATGGTCCAGCATAGTCCAGCATAGTCCAGAAAGGTCCAGCACAGTCCAGCATAGTCCACCATGGTCCAGCAAAGTCCAGCATAGTCCAGCGTAGTCCAGCATAGTCCAGCGTGGTCCAGCATAGTCCAGCACGGTCCAGCATAGTCCAGCGTGGTCCAGGGCAATCCAGCGTACTCCAGCACGGTCCAGCATAGTCCAGCATGGTCCAGGGCAATCCAG
>JAODAL010030421.1:0-49994 GCA_025379985.1 Phyllomedusa bahiana
CCCCCCCACACAGCTTCAAAAACACCCTGACTTCCCCTAGATGATGCACCCAGAGCGATCGCCACCTTCACTAGCCCGGGACCCAACCACTGCCAAAAATAAGACCTGAAATTGTAAAACGTCGGCCTTGGGGATTTGACGGAGAGAAAGGCTCCTGTCCCAACTGTGTCCATCTCCCCCTCCGTCCTGGCAGCCCCTTTTTTTCAGAGTGTCCAACGATCGTTCCAGAACTAAGATCACACAATGCCATGCGACAAGGGCTTTGCCCGCACTGACCTTTTTTGGGGGCTTTTTCCCAAACGCAAGGGGGTGCAGAGCTTTTTCCCCTGCCTCCTTTCTCGGGGCTCAACACCCCGAGGTCCCCCCCGCTGCTTGTCGGGCCAGTTCACTTCGACTGCTAATGGCTTTGCGCTGCGCCCAATCGCTGGGCATGTGGAGGGGGGGAATTCCAGCGGTTTGCCACTTCAAAAATGAAGGGTTGACGGGGGGGCCCGAGCTGACGCCAACGCACCCAGGGGGGACAAGAGGGTGCAACGCGGAAGTGCGAACTTAGACTTCGAGCCTTCCCACAGGCAGTCCAACCCGGGTAGCTCTTAAAAATTTCTGGACGAAAAGGGTTCAGACATGTGCCAGGCAAGGGATGTCTCCAGCCTACCGATTTTTTAAAGGGGGGCCCAAAATTTTTGCCCATTTATCGCACACCACCTTCCTGGCAAAAGGTTCTTGGCACCCAGCCAGCCTCACCCCTCTTTTGCGGAGAGCCTCCACACCCTGACCTGGTGTGGACAGCCCCAAACGATTCATTTCAACAGGGCCGGGTTTCTCTGGGCACGGATCCACCAAGGACCTTGGGGGAAAAAACCCCGGGGCACCATCCGCTTTTGAAGAGCGGCGCCGGCCTGAGACCCCCTTCCCCCCCAAAAGACATCCCCCCAGCTCACCCAGTGAGCTGTCCAGAGATATAGGGGCCTTTGGCCCGGCTTACTAGTCCATGTGTCGGGGGTCAATGGATTTTTCCGGCCACAGATGCGACAACGCGCTTAAAATTTAGATACGGGGCTGGCCGGGGCAGGGAGGGCTTTTCTGGCAAAAAATCCTCCCGGGCATCTGGTATTGGGGGCGGGCGGGGCCATGACTGGCAAACCCATCTGTGTCCACCAAAGGGAAAGGAACATTTCCAAGGCCAAAACCCGGCAAAACCAACATTCAGCTTTGGCGGGGGAGGGTTTTGGGGTTAAAGTGTTTCTTCTGTCCCAAACCGGAAGACAGAAGGCTGGTGCTAACTGGCCACTTACGCATGCAGGTCGTAAAACTGGCGGAAGGAGAAGGGTAGGGGGGGTCTCTGGTGGTGCTGGTGGTACTGGGGCGACGGGGGAGGCTGAAGCGGAGGCTGATCCCAGATCATGACTCTGAGGACAGGGGCAGCGAAAAACCTTTGGTGGTGGGGGAGGGGGAGGGGGCAAACAGAGGGTGTGACAGGGTTAAGGCCCGGCGTGGTTTTTTTTGGCCAAGTGTTGCCCCTTTCAACTCATGCATTCGCTGCATGTGACTAACATGTTTTGTTCCCCAAAAGGTTTTTCCCCTTACAGCTTTCGGCCTTTACCCGGGGGGTAACAACCCAAAAACCCGGTTAACCTATTTTTTACGGCGTCCCCATCTTTCACCCCGGGCTTCTCAACACATTTTCCCCTGCACCCCCCTCCCCTTTTGACGGAAATCCCCACACCCCACCTTTCCTTCCCCCATTGAAAAGCCCGCAAACCTGCTGAAAAGACCACTGGATCGCAATTCTCACATCATACAACACAGGGATTTTGTTCTGAATTCCTCCCTGCGCACGCGGGCTAACTTTTCCACCCCCCGGATTTTTTCCGTTCCCCTTTCCAAACCCCCCTTGCACAGAAACTGCGCAACAGAAAAAAATCACCCCCCTTTGTCTTTTAACACCCTTCTGACCCCAACCGCTTTTTGTCATAAAAGGGGTCTTCGAAAAATGGATTATCCACATGGGGGGTACACATTTGACTTTTGGGCTGTTTCATGTTAAACGATGCTATAAATGCTGATGACACATTTGTCCCCGTGCTTGGAGACGAGGAGTAAGACGCTGGATGCGGTTCATTAACCACTAAGGACAGTTGGCGACGCTGTTCGTTACTGGAGATTCACAGGGCCCTGACCCAGCGATGACAGGCCTGGCCGACGGGCCCCGCAATGACGATCCGCGGATGCGGTTTCACCACACTGGGGAGCACCTTCTCCGTACCTCCCCCATGCCCTTTCCCCCCCCCTTTGCCGCTTACCACCTGAATTTCGCTCCATGTTCAGAAAATAAAAATTTGAGAAAGGATGGAAAAGTTTTTTGGAAGTCCCCTTATTAAAAGGCGGAAATCACCGTATTTTTCAAAACCCTCAAAACAAACAAAATTCCGGATTTAGATTTTTAAATGCAAAGTAATCTTAACAAAGCTTTACTGACCCAAAATGAAAAAAACACCCGTCGAAAAGTAAACGGGTATTTAAAAGGGATTTTTTTGGGACCTTCAATTACCCGTGGGGACTACAAAATTTCTGTATTCACATTTAACTGCAAAGTAGCTCTATCAAAAAAGCTGGCCTCGCCAAGGGGAAAAAACACGATCTGAAATGTATTCGGATAATAAAAGTTATTTTTGGCACCTTTTAATTCCCCTGTGGTGACTACAAAAATTCTGTATTTACATTTAAAGGAAGGGGCCTCAAAAACAAAGCTGTAGTGCCCAAAGTAAAAAACACTTCTGTAATGTATTCGGGAAAAAAAAGGTATTTTTGGCACCTACAATTCACCGTGGTTACACAAAATTGCTGTATTTAAATTAACTGCAAATAATCAACAAAGCGGCCTCGCCAAAATGAAAAAACACATACGAAAGTATCGGATAAAAAAAGTTTTTTGGCACCTTTCAATTCACCTGTGGTGACTACAAAATTGCGTATTCCCCATTTAAGTGAAGGTGCCTCAAGAACAAACTGAGTGCGCCAAAAATAAAAAACACGACTGAAAATTATTGGGGTAATAAAAAGGGATTTTTTGGCACCTATCATTTCCCCGTGGTGACAAAAAATTGCTTATTCAAATTTTAAATGCAAAGAGACTATCAACAAAGCTGGGCCCGCCCAAAGTGAAAAAAACGTATTGAAAGTTTTCGGATAATAAAAGGGATTTTTTGGGACCTTTCAATTTTTTTCCCGTGGTGACTACAAAAATTTTCGTATTCACATTTAAGGGGGCAAGGCCTCAATGAACAAACTGTAGTGCACCAAAAAGAAAAAACACGTATCGAAATGATTTTGGAAATAAAAGGGATTTTTTGGGACCTATCAAACCCGTGCTGCTACAAAATTGCTGGGTTTTAATTTTACTGCAAGGTGGCTATATCAAAAAAGCTGGCATGGGGAAAATTTAAAAAAAAACACCCATCTGAAATGTACTGTAATGAAAGTGGATTTTTTCACCTAACAAAGGCCCTGCAGTTACTAAAAAGATGTGTATCCTAATAAAATCAGGGCTGCCCAATATCCAGGAAAAATTTCAAAGAAAACTGTTAATAATAAAACCCCATTGCATGCAACTACACAAGCTTTGGGAACATACCAGATTCTTTTTAGAGCCTGTCCCGTGTTTCGCCCGCGGGCGCCCCCTCCCCCCCCCCCCCCCCCCCTCCCCCGGACTTTTAAACGGTAATGCCCCTTTTTAAAATTCTCTCCTAACTACATAAAATCTTTCCCAAATTTTGACTAAATAAGTTGTAAGATCACAGCTAACATTAGCTTCTCTGTAAAAATAGAATAATTTCGCTAGCTGTTTGGACACGGCAGGGGGCACGTCCCACTGTTTTGAACCGAGGGAAAACTGACATGAACAAAGGGCTTTCTATTTTAAAAAGGCAGGATTTTTCCTGCCAATGCAACCAACCATCCCATCATACTCGCCCCACAATCTCACCCTCTTTATTCTGTAACGATTTGCTGGCCGCCAAAATGCAGGAAGCGCCGAAAATTTTGCGATATTTAAAAGGGGAGCACAGATTTAACCTAAATTATTGCATGATCTAAAAATTTCGATCAACATAAAAACTGTGCCGATTTCAACTTTGTCGATAATAATCGCTCAACACTACTCTTGACAGAACTGTTGTAACTGAACCTTGCTCGCACCTGCCTCTTCAGCCTTGCCCATGTATTTTCAATAGGATTGAGATCAGGGTTTTGTGATGGCCACTCCAAAAAATTGCCTTGGTTATCCTTAAGCTACTTTGTAACCAGTTTGGCAGTATGCTTCGGGTCATTGTCCATTTGGAAGACCCATTTCCACCCAAGCTTTAACTTCCTGGCTGATGTCTTGAGATGTTGCTTCAGTATTGACACATAATCTTCTTTCTCATGATGCCATCTATTTTGTGAAGTGCACCAGTCAGGCAAAACAACCCCACAAGATGATGCTGCCACCCCCTTGTTTCACAGTTGAGTTGGTGTTCTTAGGTTTACAAGCTTCTCTCTTTTTCCTCCAATTTTAAAAATGGTCATTATGGCTAAACAGCCCAATTTTAGTTTACTCAGATCACAGGACATGTCTCCAAAAATGTAGGTCTTTGTTCCTGTGTGCCTTTGCAAACAATTATCTGGCTTTTATATATTTATTTTGGAGTAATGGCTTCTTCCTGCCAGTTTGGCCGTTCACACCATGTTGATACAGTACTCATTTCACTATGGATATTGACACATTCTTAGCAGCTTCTGCCAGCATCTTCACATGGTGTTTTAATCTATTTTGTACTTGGGTTGATATGCACATGTTGGTCCCAAGCACGTTCATCTCTGAGACACAGAGCCCTTCTTCTTCCTGAGCGGTATGATGGCTGGACATTTCCAGCTTGTTTGTACTTGCATATAATTGTTTATACAGATGAACGAGGACCCTTCAGGTATCTGGAAATTGCGCCCAAGGATGAACCAGAATTCTGCAAGTCCACAATTCTCTTAATGATATCTTGGCTGATCTCATTAGACTGTCCCATGTTATTTTACACAGAAACAGTGTGTTTCTGGTGTGAATTAAAAAAATACACCCACAGGTGTGCCTCTAATTAACTCAGATGTTGCCATTTAACCTGGGAAATACAGATATAAAGAAAAAGAGTATTTGTTTACAAAGCAGCAGAATTATGCCAAGTTACTATGAAATAGTAAATATGGTAAAGGTCATGGAACAGATTACTGCACAAAATTAAAACATAGATATCATCAGAGAGTTAGATACAGATGTCCGTGATGTTTCGGCCAGCAGGCCTTTATCAAACAACATCTATAAATGAAGCATAATGGCAGTAAAAGATAGCGACATGAAGGAGAACAGTAAAAAAGGAGGGAAGGAGAAGAGACGAAAGAGAAGTAGAAAAAGAAAGACAGGAAAGGGTGGAAGAGGAAAGAACAAAAAGGAGGGGGAAGAGGTATGAAATACAGATATGAAAAAGACAACAAATGGATGTGGGGGGAGGGAGAGATTAGAAAGTGTAAATCTGTAATGAGAAGTCTCACCAATTCCTTCATATTCCCTCTTCAGACATTAAAGGGGTTGTCTCACTACATTGATTTATCTTACCTCAGTCCTGTTTTCTTGGTTTCAGTTTGAATTCAGGGGCGTGTTTACTGTCTTCTTCTAGGCAGCAGTAGAGCTAAGGTCTGTAGCTATAGCAACCAGAGCTGTCAGCATATCAAGAGAGATCAAACAGGTCTGTAGCTATAGCGACCTGAGGAGCTGATGCAACCCATACAAGAGGGGATATCTCGGGATAGGTAGGACACTGTTAATGGACATATATTGCAAAGTTATTTATTTTTGCTAGATCTTTAACATAAAAAAGCAAACCTTGCAGTGAGACAATCCCTTTAAAGTTATGGATTACGAGAAGGAACTCCAGAAACATACTGCCCACCAATTACACTCTGCATATCTGACAGAGTAATACAAAGTACAAAGGATCCCACAGGGACTCTGGAGTCATTTAAAACCTGTTTATAAATATACGGACCAAACAAATTCTCTTTAATAATCCTCTGTCACAGGGTAAAAAGGACCGATCCAGGTTTTTTTTCTCCTTTACCCTGGCTATACATCCATAGGAAGAAATAAACTACCATCCTTGTATATAAATAATTTAATATCCAAATCTTCAAAAATCGCAAGTTGTTCAAAACTTTTCAAGAACAACCGCAGTGTCTGAACACACATTTACAAGAAATCAAAGCCTGTGACAATGTAACAGTCCATGTTTTAGGACATAGGTTCCGCTATCTGCGGTATCATCACAAGGTAAATATAATAAGGGAAGGTCTTACTTATTTTCCATATTGTCCATAGTCCATGCAGAGCTATTTAGCAAACAGACATCTCGAGTCCAGCCGTACGCCACGCAGTGACGTTTCGGAGTTTCCTCCTTCTTCAGACAGGCGTCATGTGGCTGTTTCAAGGTAAGTAGGCGTTACTGCTACTTCATCTATTTACCTATTGCTAGGTGTGTGTCACATGATTAAAAACATTAATCCTATATCAACTTAACCCTAGGACTGACAACTTTGAAAAAAGGCTTTAAAGAAAGGCTTTGAGGCTAAACGCTGTCATTTAAAACCTACAATCTTCAATGAAGATCTAGATTACTGCTTAAAATTTAAGAATATACTTAATAAATGCTCATTCAATTTGATATCACTCACAATTGAAACTCTACAGAAGAAACTGACGGATTCAGCAGCTACTTATAAATCTTGTCAGTACTCCAGTTCCGACAGAGAATGGTCCGTATCTTTTCAACTTGCTTTTCTAGGCAGACGACGTCCATACCAACTTGAACACAGTTGGCTATAAACAAATGTTCCATAAGAAGGAGGAGGCGGATGATGTTAGGATGCATACAGACACGCTCCCAGACTCGACCCATTAAGAACCGTATCTCTAAGAATAAGTCGACCATTTGCTGCCAGGTACTACTTTTACTTATCCCCGACCCACTTTCATAAATGCAACCACTCACCTTCTCAACTTCGATTTCAGGTTATCGAGCACGTTCCAGCCCCCAGAAAAGGTGGCTACCGTCTCACTCAGCTGCTACGCAGGGAACGCTACTGGATACATACACTTTCCACCTTGGAACCACTTGGATTAAATCGTGAATATGACACGTTTTGATAACCCCTTAATGCCGGAGACAGTTTTGGCCTTCCTGACACAGCCCCATATTTGATATCTTGCATGTGTAACTTCATGTGAGACTAACTTTTTGACACTTTTACCTATCCATATGATTCAGAGATTGTTTTCTCGTGCTTTAAGTTAGTAAGAAATTATTCTTTTTTGTGTTTTCTTGTGCTTTAAGTTATTAAGAAATTTTGGTCCAAAAAGTCCTTGTTTATTTGTGAAAAATATCAAAATATCGTGAAAAAGTTAAAAAATGTACTATTTTCAAACTTTAAAAATTTCTGTATCTAAGACAGATAGTTATTTAACTCAAAATAGTTTATAACTAGCATCAAACATACTGTATGTCTACTGTAGGTTGGCATAATTTTTTTATGTCATTTTTATAACATTAGAAGGCTTAGAAATTTAGTAATAATTTTCACATTTTCAAATTTGCAATATCCACTTTTTTAGGGACTAGTCCAGTTCTAACTTGGCTTTGATTGGCCTGTATGTTAAATACCCATATAGATGACTTCATCTAAGAAACTACACCCCTTAAAGTATTCAAAACAGCATATAGAAAGTTTATTAACCCATTAGGTGTTTCACAGGTATTAAAGCAAAGATTAGGTGAAATTTCAAAATTTCACTTTTTTTTGCAGATATTCAATTGTTATACATTATTCACAAGAACACGGCACATGTGACCAGGGAAATGCAACAATATTGATTCCCCAGATTCTGCCGTTATCAGAGATATCCCATATCTGGCCCTAGCGCGCTATTTGGCTCAACCACAAGTCTCAGAACAGGAGGAGCACCTATCGGACTCTGGGATCTCATTTTCATTATGATTTAATTTAGGCAACATTTCAGGTTTGTGGATACCCTAAAGGGCTAAAACTTAATAAACTCCCCTAAAAAGGCTCCATATTGGAAATTACACCCCTTAAGGAATATATCCGGGGGTGTGTTGAGTATATCGACCCCACAGGTGTTTCACAAATATTTTTAGCGTTAGACTGTGAAAATTAAGATTTTTTTTTCCAACAATCTGCAATTTTAGTTGAAAATGTTGAATTTTTACAAAGAATCCTGGAGAAAAAGCACCCCAAATTTTGTGACAAAATTTCTTCCAAGTTCAGCAGTACCCTATATAGAATTTGATGGGTGCTTTGTCGCATTTGCAAAGCCCCCAAAGTACCAGAACAGGTGATACCTTCCATAAGTTACACCACTTTGGATTCAACACCCTTCATCTAGTGGTGTATTGTGCATTTTGGACACACAGGTGTTGCATAGTTTTTTTCTGCATTGGGTCAAGAAAATGGGGGGGATGCAGTTCTGTCATTGTTTTTTGGGTTTCAATTTGACAGTGTTCGCCGTGCAGTGTAAATGACCGAATAACTTTACTATGCGAGTCGGTACAGTGATATTAATTTCATATAGTTTTTTATGTTTTATTACTTTTACACAATAGAAATATGTCTTAAAAATTGCATTTTTATGTTATCCTATTCTGACAGCCATAACTTTTTTATTTTTTTGTTTATGGTATTGGTACCATTATGGGATGCATATGAAACTTTGATCACTTTCTATTAAGGATAAATGCCTCACTTTTTTTAAGGATAAAGCCTCACGCATTTTGAACAAAATGCAGCAATCCTGGTAGTTTTTTTATTTTTATTTTTTACAGCGGTCACCATGCAGTATAAATGACATGCTAGCATTACTCAGCAGGTGAATATGATTACAGCGATACCCAATTTGTATATTTTTTATGTTTTACTACTTTTACACAATAATTCAAAAGGAAAACACGTTTTTGCATCGCCATAGTCTGAGAGCAATAACTTTTTTATTTTTCTGTGTACGGAGATATGTAGAGGCTTGTTTTTTGAGGGATGAGTTTACATTTTTATTGGTATCATTTTTGGGGGAAAAGGCTTTTTGATCAGTTTTAAATCCGTTTTTTGGAAGGCAGGGTGAAGAAAAAACTGAAATCCTGGTAGTGTTTTTTATTTTTATTTTTAACAACGCTCACCGTGCAGTACATGTGACAAGTTAATTTTACTCTGTGGGTCGATACGATGATGGCGATACCCAATTTGTATACAGGCAGTCCCCGGGTTATGAACGGGATAGGGACTGTAGGTTTGTTCTTAAGTTGAATTTGTATTTAAGTTGGAACAGGTATATTTATTACATTTAACTCCAGCACAAAAGTTTTTTTTTTTCGTTTTGGATAGTGCAGAGAAGGGTTTTTACATCTGTTTTGCTATCTGTGCCCCCGTTAAGAAGATTTCACCTTATTTTCACCTCATGCGCTGCTGTGGCATGCTGGAACTTGTCGTTCCACAGCTACTATCTGTTGTGGAACATGAAACTACAAGTGCCAGCATGCCCCATTAGTCTCCGTTTGTAACTAGGGGATAGATATAAGTCAGAACAGTGTAAGTCGGGGACTGCCTGTAGTTCTTTTATGTTGAAGCGCTTAAAAAAAAAATAAGTGTTTTTATTGTGTAAAACAATATTTATGCATTGCTATCTTCTAATAGCCATAACCTTTTTATTTTTCCGTATACAGAGCTGAGTAAGGACTTTTTTTGCAGAATGAACCGACATTTTAATTGATACCACTTTGGTATTTATATGAGTGTTTGATTACTTTTTATTCCATTTTATGTGCTGCGGGATGAACGAAAACCGCATTTCTTTGATGGTTTTGTGTTTTTTTTTTTTTTTATAATGGCGTATACCTTGCGGGTGAATTAACATGACAAATTTATAGGCCAGGTCATTATGCATGTGGTGATACCAAATATGTGTACTTTATTTATTTTTTTTATCTTTTTGGGGTGATTGCCTTTTGTAATGGGTAAAAGGGTGATGTATGTATTTTTATTTTATTTTTCGTGTTTGTTTCACTTTCTTTTTACTTTTTTCACTTTTCCCCATAGGGGATTTGTATGAGTGATCTTCAAATCACTCATACAATAGGAGATCAGTATACAGCTGTTGCTGTGTACTGGTCTCCATGGCGACTGTCAATCGCCCTGCCCGGCATGGTGACGTCACAGACGGCCCGGAAGTGATTTTCACTTACTGGGCCATCTAGAAAGACACAATTCCCACATGATTGTGCGGCAGCTGCGCCGAGAGCAGGCAGAAGAAGCTCCCTTCTTCCTCCTGCGACTTAGCTCTAGTGATCTTAATACATCGTCGGAGCTGAGGCCTGTATCGCTCAGAATCATAATATCAGGTAGGTAGCTAGTCAAAGCCCCAGATAAAGTGGCTAGGCACCAGGTAGGTAGATAGGCTCTATTTAGGTAGGTAGACCCTCATTAGATAAATTGGTAGGCCCTAGGTAGGTAGGTAGATAGGCACTAGGTAGGTAGGTTGGTAGGCCTCATGTTGGTAGGTTGGTAGACCTCTAAGTAGGTATGACCCAGTAAGGTAGGTAGATAGTTGCCAGGTACGCCCCAAGTAGGTAGGTAGGCACGAGTAGCCAGGTACGTAAGCCCCAGGTAGATAAATGCTTAAGTTAGGTAGGCGGGCTCCAGGTAGATAGGTTGTAAGTGGTCCCCAGGTAAGTAGGTAGAGGGTACGTGGGCCCCAACTAGGTATGTGGTAGGTAGGCCTCTGTTATGTAGGTTGTAGGTGGGCCCCAGGTAGGAAGGTGGTAGATGACCCCCAGGTACTTAGGTGGCATGTGGGGCCCAGTTAGTTATGTGGTAGGGGGAAACCAGATAGGTTGAAGGTGGGCCCTAGGTAGGTAGGTAGGTGATAGGTGGACCCCATTACTTAAAGAAAAGAAACAAAAAATCTCATTCCCCGTTGCCCCCACACAAAGAGCTGCAGGCCAGCACTAGTGACCAATGCCTGGTAGGCTGAAGGCCTAAGACCTTAGGTCTCCTAGGCTTAAAAGCAAGTCAGTGCATTGATAGTGCTCTGCTATGCTAAGATCACGCAGTCCCAGGAGTCAAGGGTATTTGTCGGTCATTCTGAAGTGGGATGCAGCAGCCAGGCCTCCTGTGGCGGCAGGCCCTGTAGCAAATGCTATGACAGTAGTTCTGCCACTGGTTATATGATTTGATGCTGAATTCCTGGGTAAAAGCAGAAAAAAAATTTCAGGGACTTAGCCAAAAGCTCAAGGCAAGGACCTCGAAGGTAGTTTATTCGGAAATACTACCTGTACCACGGGCCACACCAGAAAGGCAGTGGGAGATTAGAGAGGTGAATAAGTGGCTCAAAAATTGGTGTAGGAAAGAGGGATTTGGGTTTTTGAAGAACTGGGCTGACGTCTGTCTTGGCTACAGACTTTATGCTAGGGACGGGCTGCACCTACATGCATCTGCACTGGGGGACAAAATAACCAGCAAGTTGGAGGAATATTTAAGCTAGGAACTGGGGGGAGGGAAACTAAAAAGATAGCATGCAAGATAGTGAAGATAGAGAGCTGTGAATTATTAATCAACAGGGGGTGGAGTGGAGGGAGGGGGTGTAGCAATAGTTGAAAACAGGGATAAAGGAATAAAAACCGAAAAATCTCTAAATTGCATGCTGACCAATGAACTAGAATTACTTATTGCTGTACAAGAATATGACCTAGTGGGGATAACTGAGACATGGCTGGATGAGAGCTACAACTGGGTGGTTAACTTACAGTTTATTTAGGAGAGATCGTAAAACCCAGAAGGGCGGATGTGTATGTCTCTATGTAAAATCCTGTCTGAAGCCAAGACTGCGGGAAGATACAGGGAAAGAGCATTTGGAGTCATTAAGGGTAGATATACATGGGGGTAATAAAGAGACAGACGTATGTATATAAACGCGGAAGGGAGAGGCATGGACCGCACATCCTCTTACTATACGTTTATCTAATGCTTTTTGATCAACAGCAGTGATGCTGTTGGGCCACTGGGCTGTGCCCCTCATCTGTGTGGCTTTTGCTGCGGTGGTGGCCGCCATGTAGCGTTGCCCCCATTTAGCATAGGGACCCACTTAATAGAGGTCGCCGCGATGTGGAAAGTTGGCCTATACCTTTTGATCAAAAAGTATACTAAGAACCTCCGGTTCATTTTTTTTATATAGTTTTGCTGAGAAACATTAGATAAATGTATAGTAAGAGGATGTGCGGTCCATGCCTCTCCCTTCCGCATTTATTATGGGTGACTTTAACCTTTCCCAAATGGTGCAGGAGCTGACTAGAGGGAAGGCCCTTCTAGACTTAATATTCACTAATAGACCTGACAGAGTAACAAAGGTTCAGGTTAGGGGGAACCTAGGAAATAGTAGCCACAATATAATAATTTTCTATTTATCTTTCAATAGAGTCTTTTGTCGAGGAGCCACAAAAACACTGAATTTCAGGAAGTCTAGTTTTAATCTGCTTAGAGAGGCCCTAAACCGCATTGAGTGGGACAAGGTGTTTAAAAATAACAGAACACGTAATAAATCTTTAAAAACATCTTAGGCGCCCACTGTGGGAGGTACATACCTTATGTTAATAAAATGATTAGAAGCAGGAAAACCCCAATGTGGATCAACAGGGATGTAAAGGAGGCAATAAATAACAAAAAGAAAGCATTTATATTCCATAAACAGGAGGGCAGTAAGGAGGCACTAAAAAACTATAAGGAAAAAAGTAAAATATGTAAAATAACAATAAAGACAGCAAAGATGGAGACAGAAAGACATATTGCCAAAGAAAGTAAAACTAACTCAAAAATATTTTTAACTATATAAATAGTAAAAAGATTAAAATGGAAAATGTTGGCCCCTGTAAAAGTAGTGAGGGAGATATTGTGGAGGGCGATGAGGAGAAGGCAAACCTAATAAACAATTTTTTCTCCACTGTATTTATTAAGGAAAATGATCTTCCTGATGATGAGCAGAGGATGAGGTAAACTCCACCTTAAATGTTTCTTGTCTAACCCAGGTAGAAGTGCACCTCTGTCTTAATAAGATTAAAATAGATAAATGACCAGATCCTGATGGTATGCACCCCCGTGTCCTAAGGGAATTAAAGGGGTTGTCTCACTACAAAGATTGTCATTCAAATTAAAGATCTTTAAAAAAGAAGCAAGTTTGCAATAAATGTCAATAACAAATCTTCTACTGATTTCTAGATAACCTGTTTTTAGGGGCTCCAGGGGCTGCTGAGGTCTCTATAGTCACCGTCCTGCTTGCTCTCCCTCATAGGCTGCATCTTCGGCATCTCATCACAGCAGGTCGAGTCGGGAGCGTGCACGCCCTATCTCCTGTCCGTCCTCTCCTCTCTCTGTCTGCTGTGCAGCAGTGACTTAGGGCAAGCATACTAGCAGCCCCAGTCATTTCCCCTGTTGCCTTATCTGTGTCTGTCTGTGTCTCTACCTAATAATTATTCACGGCCTGTTAACTATTTCCTGCCTAATTAGTATTCACTCTCCTGCTTACCTATTCAGCTTCACTGCTGAAGTGAATGATTTGGGAAGGAAATAGTCAGTGAATAATAATTAGTTAGAGACACAGACAGACACAGCAGTGAGATAACTCAATGAAAAGACAATAGGCTGCCCAGTGAGGGGTTGAATGACCACCAGTAGCTAGTAGCAAAGGAAAATCACATCAGGGATTTTTTTAATCACTCCCCTCCACCCCCTCTGCCCAATTCCCTGTGCTGGGAACCCCGGGCTTGAGTTATCACCTGCCTTGCGTGCTCTTATGTATGGGGAGAGAAATATGTGGTATGTACAGAAGCTGTTTCATCCACTCATGGTGGATGCTATTGAATGGTCAGCAGCAAGGGAAGGAGAACTCTGTGATCTGAGATGCTCTCCCTTCCAATGCTGTCCTAGAATCAGGAGTGAGCATGGCAGCATGATGACGTCACCTAGATGAAGGGAGGGGGGAGAGGAGTCGAAGAAGCCAGTACTCCCGCCCATGATTTAAAAAATCCAGCTCTGAAGGATGAAATTCAGACGTGAGACAACCCCTTTAAGTAATGTGATAGACAGGCCCCTATTCTTAATACTTATGGACTGTATAGTAACGAGATATCTCCCAAAAGATTGGCGCGTGGCAAATGTGGTGCCAATATTGAAAAAGGGGTCAAAAAGTCAGCCTGCAAACTACAGGCCAGTAAGTTTAACCTCTGTTGTAGGTCAAATGTTTGAAGGTTTTCTAAGCTATGCTATCCTGGAGTATCTCATTGAAAATAAATGTATAACGCCGTTCCAGCATGGGTTTATGAAAGATCTGTACTGTCAAACTAATCTTATCAGCTTTTATGAGGATGTTAGTTCTATACTTGATTGGAGTAAGTCTTTGAATGTTTTTTAGCTAGTTTTTTCTAATACATCTGATACTGTGCCACATAAAAGTTTGGTGAGTAAAATGAGAATGCTCGGACTGGAGGAAAATGTTTGCAAGTGGGTAAGTAACTGGCTCAGTGACAGAAAACAAAAGGTGGTGATTAATTGTACATAGACCGGATCCCTGTTACTGGTGGGGTACTACAAGGGTCAGTATTGGGCCCTATTCTCTTTATTATATTCATTAATGATCTTACTCATGGATTTCACAGTAGAATATCAATCTTTGAGGATGATACTGAGCTCTGTAATGTAATCAACACAATAGAGGACAATGTGATATTACAAAGGGATCTGGATACGTTGGAGCAGAGAAGTGGCAGGTGCAAAGTTATGTACATGGGGAGGAAAAATCCATTACATGATTACATGTTAAACGGAAAAACGCTGGGTAAAAGTGACATGTAGAAGGACCTGGTGTACAGTAAACTTAACTGTAGCAGCCAGTGTCAGGCAGCAGCTGCCAATGCAAACAGAATCATGGGGTGTATTAACCCCTTAAGCAGAACGCATTAAAAGTAGTTAATGACCAGAACATTTTTTTAGTTTTTGCCTCCTTGCGTTTTCAGTTGTATGAGGCCTCGTTTTATTTGAGACCAGTTGTACTTTATGGGGGAATAGTTTAAGTTCACTTATAAATAATTGCTTTTTTTTGTGTTTTTTAAAAAAAAAAAAATTGTTTTTTTTTTTAATTTTTTTACACCATTCACATTTCACACTTAATAACTTGTTAGATTAATTCTACAGGTTATTACGGTCATGTGGATACCAAATATGTGTAGGTTTTTTGTGCGTGTAATTTATGCACAATTATTTTTTATTAAATATTTATTTTTATTTTATTATTTATTTATTTTGTCATTTTTTTTTACACTTTTTAGATATTTAGATATTTAAATATATTTAAGGTCAATATAGAGATCTCTCCCAGAATCTATTTATACCCAGGACTATATTGAGAACAAGGGGGCATCCTCTACACCAAAAGGAAAGAACGTTTCTGTATAAACTTAGCGTCTCTCATTCTTGCTCCACCTCCTCCTCCGTCCACTCTCTGTTGGTGTCCCCCAGGGGTCAGTCCTGAGTCCACTACTCTTCTCTATCTACACCCTTGGCCTCGGTCAGCTCATAGCCTCACATGGCTTTCATTACCACCTGTATGCTGATGATACCCAACTCTACATCTCTGGCCCAGATGTCACTTCTCTACTCTCCCGGATCCCTGACTGTCTGTCCTCCATTTCCTCCTTCTTCTCATCACGTCTCCTAAAACTAAATGCGGAGAAAACAGAACATCATCATTTTTTCCACACATCCAACTCTACCCCTGCCCCTGATCTCTTATTACAGTCAACGGCTCTTTCACCGGTCCCACAAGTCCGCTGTCTTGGGGTAATCCTAGACTCTGCTTTATCTTTCAAACCACACATCCAAACCCTCACCTCTGCCTGCCGCCTCCACCTGAAAAACATCTCTCGCAATCCGCTCATTCCTCGGCTATGACACTACAAAAATGCTGTTCCATGCCCTTGTCATCTCCCGCCTTGACTACTGCAACATCCTTCTCAGTGGCCTCCCAGCTAGCACCCTCGCTCCCCTCCAATCCATCCAAACTCTGCTGCCCGTCTTATCCACCTCTCTCCTCGCTACTCCTCTGCCTCTCCCCTCTGCCAATCCCTTCACTGGCTTCCCATTGCCCAGCGAATTCATTTCAAGCTACTAACCATGACCTACAAGGCTCTCCATGACCTCTCCCCTCCATACATCTCTGCCCTAATTTCCAAATATCTCCCCCCACGCACTCTCCGCTCCTCACAGGACCTTCTCCTCTGCTCTCCCCTTATCAGCTCCTCACACAACCGTCTCCAAGACTTCTCCCGTGCTTCACCCACACTCTGGAACTCACTGCCCCAACACATCAGACTCTACTCCACTTTCACCAGCTTCAAAAGCAACCTGAAAACCCATTTCTTCAGGCTTGCCTATAACCTTCACTAAACTTGTCACTACTTCCTCCACAGACTTGTCTGCCCCTCACCTCCGGTCTCTTTCCCCCTCCCTTGTAGATTGTAAGCCCTCCGGGTAGGGTCCCTCTTCTCCCTCTGTCATCCCAATTTGTCATTATCCCTTATCACTGTACTCGTTTGACTTATGTAATTATGAACCCCCTCGAATGTACAGCGCCCTGGAATCAATGGCGCTTTAAAATAAATAATAATAATAATAATAATAATAATAAAAGGGATTCTTTACTGTAAGAGCAGTGAAACTGGAATTCTCTGGCAGAGGAACTTGTCATGGTGAATTCATTAACAGAGTTCAAAAAGGGTCTGGATGCATTTCCAGAGCGTAATAATATAACAAGTTATAGTAAATAGAACTCTGGAGAAGGGGCATTGATCCAGGGATTTCTTGTGATTGCCGGATTGGAGTCGGTAAGGAATTTTTTCCCTAAAATGAGGACAATTGGCTTCAACCTCATGGGGGTTTTTGCCTTTCTCTGGATCAACATTGTAGGAAAATAGAGTGAACTTGATGGACATCTGTCTTTTTTCGGCCTTACCTATGTAACTATACATCACAGAGCTCATTATTATTATTATTATTATTATTTATTTTTGAGCGCCCTTGGTTCCAGAGAGCTGTACATTCAGGTTTCATAATATAGGTCAAACAAGAACAAAGGTGACAAATTAATAACTAAGAACTGGTACAGAAGGAGAGAGGTCCCTGCCCGTGAGGGCTTACACTCTAAAAGGAAAGTGGGAAGAGACAGATGGTGAGGGGCAGACATGGTTGTGGAAAGTGTAGTGACAGCAGGTTTATTGTAGGATATAGGCAATCCTGAAGAGATGGGTTTTCAGGTTGCTTTTGAGGCTGATGAGAGTGGGGGAGAGTCTGAGGTGTTGGGACAGTGAGTTCCAGAGTATGGGGGAAGCACGGGAGAAGTCTTGGAGACGGTTATGTGAGGAGTTGACACGGGAGAGCAGAGAAGAAGATCCTGTGAGGAAGGGAGATTGCGTGAGGGAGATTTTGGAGATTAAGGCAGATTTTGTATGGGGGAATGGTTATGTAGAGCCTTGTAGGTCAAGGTTACTAACTTGAACTGGATTCGCTTGGCAATGGGAAGCCAGTGAAGGGATTGGCAGAGCAGAGAGGCAGAGGAGTATCGAGGAGAGAGGTGAATCAGACGGGCAGCAGAGTTAAGGATGGATAGGAGGGGAGCGACGGTGCTATATGGGAGACAACAGAGAAGGATGTTGCAATAGTCTAGGCGTGAGATGACGAGGGCATGGACCAGCATTTTTGTGCTTTCGAAGTTAAGGAATGAGCGGATACGGGAGACATTTTTCAGGTGGAGGCGGCAGGCAGAGGTGAGGGTTTGGATGTGCGGTTTGAAGGCCAGAATAGAGTCAAGGGTTATCCCAAAGCAGCGGACTTGTGGAGCTGGTGAGAGAGTGTAGCCATTGACTGTGATAGAGAGATCAGGTGGAGGGATGGAGTGGGACGGTGGAAGGGGTGGGAAATTTAGTTTTCTCCAAAGTTTAGCTTCAGGAGACGGGAGGAGAAGAAGGAGGATATGGACGAAAGACAGACAGGGATCTGGGAGAGTAGAGAGGTAATATCTGGGCCGGAGATGTAGAGTTGGGTATCATCTGCATACAGATTGTATTGAAAAATGGAAGATAGTAGATCCAGCTGTCCATAAAAGAATGGTCCAAAATGGTAAAGTAAAATCCTGTTTATTGAATATCCATTAAAAACAGAATGGCAGAAAAAGCGGGCAGAGGCATTTAAAATGCCGACCCCGTTTCGGGGCGAAACCCCCTTTAAACATGGCATTTCCAGGATTTTACTTTACCATTTTTGGACAATTCCCTTTTATGGACAGCTGGATCTACTATCTTCCATTTTTCGTCTGTTGTTTCCTTGGCACCAGGAGGATCCGTGCTGTCCGCTGGAGAGGTGAGCTGGCTTATAACTCTATGTACTAGATGGTATTGAAAGCCATGCGATGCTATTAGTTGACCCAGACCAAGAGTGTAGATAGAAAAGAGTAGTGGGCCCAGGACTGACCCCTGGGGGACACCAAAAGAGAGCGGCAAGGGGAGGAGGTGGTGCGTGAGTGAGAGACGCTGAATGTCCGATCAGTGAGGTAGGAGGATATCCTGGAAAGGTACAATTCCGTGTTGCAGATGTAGGAGATGATTTGTATGAGGAGTGAGTGGTCGACAGTGTCAAAGGCAGAGGACAGGTCTAGGAGGAGAAGCACAGAGTAGTGGTGTGAGGCTTTGGCAGTTGTTAGGTCGTTGGTGACTTTGATTAGGGCGGTTTCTGTAGAGTGGTGGGGTCAGAAGCCAGATTGCAGTGGATCAAAGAGAGAGTTGGTGGATAGAAGAGAGGACAGTTGAAGATAGACATGCTGTTCGAGGAGTTAAGAGGCGAATGGAAGCAGTGAGATGGTGTGATATTTTGACAGACAAGAGTGGTAAAGAGATGTTTTCTTAAGGATGGTTGTGATGGCCGCATGTTTTAAAGGAGGAAGGAAAGATGCCAGAGGTTAATGATAGGTTGAAGAGATGGGCGAGGGCTGGGATGATGACAGCACTAAGGTCAGGGATGAGGTGAGATGGCAGTGGGTCAAGATTACAGGTAGTGAGGTTGGATTTGGCAGTAGAGTGGAGAGCTTGTCATGAGTTCAGAGAAGAAGGAAGTTTGGGGGATTTAATTGATGAGCAGGTGGTAGAGGTGGGATGTGGGGACACTGAGGATTAGGAGAGATGGAGGGGGGACTGATAGGGTGAGCTTTGTCTGATGGATGTGATTCTTATTTAGGGAAGTGTGGCAAAGTATCTGCTGAGAGGAGATGATGGAAGAAGGGGGTGTGGTGGACAGTGGTGAGCTTGAAGGTTTGAACAGTTGTTTGGGGTTGTGAGGACAAGGGAGGAGATTGAGGGTGGTGAAGTAATCCTGTTTGGCTGATGCGAGTGGCAGATTTAAATGTATGCCGTGAATTGTTTTATAAGGTGAAGTCAGCAGTGAGACGGGTTTTCTTCTCCCCCCCCCTACCCCTACTCATATCATATAAACCCTATACTTCACATAGTCTTCTTCTCTACTATCATCATATAATCCTATATATCACAGAGCTCTGCTCCTCTCCTCCATATTATATCCCTCATATTATCACAGGCCTCAGCTTCTCTTTGTCATTTAACACTATATATCACAGAGCTCAGCTTCTCTCCTCATCTTTTAACCCTCTATATTACAGAGCTCATTTCCTATCCTCTGATCATTTTAGCCTATATATCACCGAGCTCAGCTTCTCTCCCTTATCATATAATCCTATATATCACAGAGCTCAGCTCCCCTCTTCTCCCATATAGCCTTATACAGTGTATATCACAGACCTCAGCTTTTCTCCTCTATCACATCCTGCTCTCAGATAGAGTAGCATAAACATCTGACAGGTTCACTTTAAATGACAAGAATGACAGTGTGTGCATGCTTTAAGAGGGTACAGAAGGACAATGATGGTGAGGGGAAGACCACCAGTGAAGACAAATGTGCAGACAGTGGCCACATGGAGAGATGAGCAGGAGGGCATGGTAGGTGACAAATGGTTTATCAGTTGGGGGGGCACTTTTATACACAGGCAGTAAATAAAATCTCCTTTATCTACTGAAAAAGTAAAATCATAACAGCAATGCATTTGGTAATAGTGATAATTAAACTTTGCCTACACATTTAAAGCTAATCATTGTGGCGAGAAATTTCCTTTAGCTTGAGGGAGGTATTATTTAGAATTTTTTTTCCAACTGGAAAACGATATCTCAATGGGCGTAAATCTTTTTTTGGCCTATGTTAACCATGTAAGTGTAAATGGCTGGGCTAGCATATAGTACTTGATTTATTTTGAACATTTTATCCACTAGATTCATTTTGGAAAGCTACAGCGCTGGGCATTGTTAGGATACATAGCTTAATACATAATCAATAGAATCTTTTACAAAAAAAATCCAAAAATGTATATGATGCATAGAAAATCTGCTTTTGTTATAAAACCGTGCATTTTTTTGTGATGCAAGTATAGTGATTTATTCTCAAATTCTGTCTGATCAATGGGGTGTAACCGAGCCTATCTCTCCTGAACATCTCATACAGTGTGCCTGACCTTCATTCCTATATCCCATCCAATTTCTCTTAAATTTCTTCTCTAACTGACTTTTAGTTCTACATTCCAATACTTCTTGACAAGTAATGGCAACCCTAATGTTCTCCATATGCAAGAAGACAAGCTAATCAAATTATAATAAAGCTAATTACTAGAGATGGGCGAATTGATTCTAACGAAGTGGGATTCGTTTAGAATTTCAGGAAAACTTCGGTTCGGATACGATTTCGAACTTTGGTGCGTATGTCGGGGTGTTGATCGATGTGTGCTTTTGAATGATTAAATGGTCGGCGAGCACATGGAGCTAAAACCCCCATGGGGCCAAAGCACTCTAGGGAGTGAAGAAGGGCATAGCATGCATGACATGTGCAGAGGATGAAGGCAATCAGAGACCGGCGGGTTCTGTGAAGTCACGCACTATTATATAGAACGAGCGCGCCGTGGTGCTAACACTCCCTCTCACTGTACTGATAGGGGAAGGTGCTGCTGCGGGTGTTAGCGCTTCTTGAAGAAACTGATTTTTATACAGCGATTTCTGTGGGAGTGTCTCAAGCTTGGTCTAGAGGACTGTTCTCTGAATGTTTTATTTTGATTTTTTGGGGGATATTGGATCTGGAAATCCAGTGTGCATTACACTGCAGCTGCATATACATTCAATATCCAAGTGGGATCTAAGCCAGTTCCTGTTTATATTTAATGGAAAAACAGCGTTTTTTACAATTACAAATTACCACTTTCATTTTGGGCTGCTGGAATTCTATGCGCAATTTTAAATCAGGGGTTAATTAAGCGTCTGGTTTTGCTGGTGTGATGACAAAAATAAACCGTCTTTTTCAAACGCCAAATATATATATTTTTTTTTTGTAGCCTACATTCACAAGCAAAGGATAATGTACAAATGTTTCTCTTGTTGTGTGGGTAGAAAACACGCATTCTGTAACACGCTACAAAGTACTAGTTTGTGCGGCTCAATCTTTGGCGCAATTTTCATCCAGGGTTTAATTAAGCGTTGTTTTGCTGGTGTGCTGACAAAATAAACCTGTCTTTTTCAACGCCAAATATATATTATATTTTTTTTGGTAGCCTAATTCACATAAGCAAGGCTAATTTTCAACTGTAACTTCTTGTTGTGTGGCGTAGAAAAAACGCAATTGTAACACGCTACTAGTTTTGCTTGCGGCTCAAGTTACTTTTTGCGCCAATTTACACCAGGGGTTAATTAGCTCTTGTTTTTGTGGTGTGCTGACAAAAAAACCGTCTTTTTCAAACGCCAAATATATATATTTTTTTGGTAGCCGAATTCACAAGAAAGGCTAATTACACTGTTTCTCTTGTTGTGTGGCGTAGAAAACACGCAATTGTAACACGCTACTTAGTTTGGTGCGGCTCAAGTCTTTGGCGAATTTACATCCTGGGGTTAATTAAGAGTTGTTTTGCTGGTGTGCTGACAAAAATAAACCGTCTTTTCATCGCCAAATATATTATTTTTTTTATTGGTTGCCTAATTCTAAAGACAAACAGGCTATTTACAACTGAATCTCTTGTTGTGTGGCGTAAAAAACGGCAATTGTTGTTTATCTCGCTATAGTTTTAGTGCGGATCAATTTCTTTGGCGCAATTTACATCCAGGGTTAATTAAGCTGTTGTTTTGCGCTGCTGTGCTGACAAAAATAAAACGTCTTTTTCAATGGCTAAGATATATATTTTTTTTGGTAGCCTTATTCACAAGCAACGGCTAATTTACAACTGTAATCTCTTGTTGTGTGGCGTGAAAACACCGCAATGGTAAAACTGCTAATAGTTTGTGCGCTCAATTCTTTTGAGCAAATTTACATACAGGGGTTAATTATGCGTTGCTTTTGCTGGTGTGCTGGACAAAATTTATACCGTTATTTTTCTACGGCCAAATAATTATATTATTTTTTTTGGTAGGCTAATTCACAAGCAAAGGTAATTACAAAATGTATCTCTTGTTTGTGTCGTAGAAACAAGCAATTGTAACACTGCTTAAAACTAGTTTTGTGCGGCTCTATCTTTTGGCGCAATTTACATCCAGGGTAGTTAATTAAAGGTTTTGTTTTGCTGGTGTGCTGACAAAATAAAACCGTATTTTTCAAACGCCAAATATTTATATTTTTTTTGGTAGCCTATTCACAAGCAAAGGCCTAATTACAATGTATCCTCTTGTTGTGTGGCGTAGATAAACACGCAATTGTAATCACGCTACTAGTTTGTGGGCTCAATTCTTTGCGCTATTTAATCTGGAGTTATTCTGGTTGTTTTGTGGTGTGTGACAAAAATAAACCGTCTTTTTCAACGCCAAATATATATATTTTTTTTTTGGTAGCATAATTAACAAAAGCAAAGGCTAAATTACAATGTATATTTGTTGAGTGGCGGTAGTAAACACGCAATTTGTAACACGCTACTAGTTTGTGCGGCTCAAAATTCTTTGGCGCATTTACATCCAGGGGTAATTAAGCGTTGTTTTGTGGTTGTGATGACAAAATAAACCGTCTTTTTAAAGCCCTTATATATATATATTTTTTTAGGTAGCCATAACTTCACAAGCAAAGGCTATTTAACAACTGTATCTCTTGGTTGTGTGGGTTAGGAAAAACACGCAATTGTACACGCTACTAGTTTGTGCGGCTCAATTCTTTGGAGCAATTACATCAGGGGGTTAATTAAGCGTGGTTTTTGCTGGTGAGTTGGTGCTGACAAAATAAACCGTCTTTTTTCAACGCAAATTATATATTTTTTTTTTGGTAGCTAATTAACTAGAAAAGGCTAATTACAACTGTAATCTCTTGTTGTGTGGCGTTTAGAAAACACGCAATTGTAACACGATACTAAGCTACTAGTTTGTGCGGCTCAATTCTTTTGGCGCATTTACATCAGGGGTTTAATTAAGCGTTTTTTGCTGGTGTGTTGACAAAAATAATACAGTTCTTTCTTCAACGGCAAATATATATATTTTTTTTTTGGTAGCCTAATTCACAAGAAAAGGCTTAATACAACTGTATCTTCTTGTTGTGTGGAGTAGTAAAACACGAATTGTAACACGCTACAAGATACTAGTTTGTGTGGTCAATTTAATTGCGCAATTTACTTCCAGGGGTTTTAATTATGCGTTGTTTTGCTGGATGTGCTGACAAAATATAAACCGTATTTTTCAACACGATAATATATACCATTTTTTCTTGTAGCATAATTCACAAGCGAAGGGTAACTTAAGCCTGTTTGTGCTTTTTACATTTAGTTAAACACACAGTGCATGTAAACTGGACAATACAAGTAAATTTTTCTGGCATTTGTGGAGCGCAATTTTTATATCCCAAAGGTGTTACCCAAGCTTGTTACTGGGTTCATTTGGAGTCAAAACAGGGGTGTATATTTATCAGTTACAGATAGCTTCATAAAACCAGTGTTCTGTACTTTTAGAAAAACAAACAGTATGTCATGACAGAGAGGTGGCAGGCTCTGCAATGCGAGAGTGGCAGTGGCCAAAACATTTCTGAAACGGGCACAGGTCGCGCACAGCTAGGGGACGTCGCTGCAGGGGTCACTCGGTTGAGGCCACAACTGCCGCTGTCATTCTAGCGGCCGTGGTGGTTGTTCAGCAAACCCATGGGTTCTTGATTGGTTGAATTGGTCTTCCTCTTCCTCACCAGATGTCATCTGACACCCCTCCACAGCCAAGAGGTCGGTGGGAAACCTAAGACACAACACTTAGTTGGCATGACACGGGAGCGGTTCAGCGAGCCCTACTTGTGTCTCAGCCCCGCCTCTGTCCAATCCACGTTTCCCTAGCCAGGATCTAACATGTGGTTGGTGCACAGCGCCACTTTATAGCGGAGATGAACAATTTGAGAGAGGGCAGTCAGCAGTTCGTGGCTGCAGACGATAATGGGGGCCAATATCCCCAGCTTCTTGCAGGTTGGCGGCAAGTATAGATGTGGAGAGTGGCATGGGAGGTCATGTGGTGTGAGGTCAGGTCGGCTACCAAGACCGGTGTGAGAGACAGTAGTGACGATGAAACACAATTAGATGATGATGTGCCGACCGCACTTGGGAGCGGGTGAAGCAAGGGCTTATCATCGTCAGGAGAAAGAGGGCGTCAGCTGCGCTTAGGCAGCGGCGGCAGACAGCAAGTGGGTTGTGTTGGCCTGTGAGTCTGCAGGGTCGAGCAGCAGTGTGATGGTCGGGAGCCAAGCGGGCCCCACGGGGTAGAAAACCCGCTTCGCAGGTCTCCAAGACAGTAGCGGCACAGTGGGTCAGGAGGCAGCGGCGGCAGTAGTACTCAGTGCGGAGCGTTGGCGGTTAAAATCAGCTACTCGGCGGTGTGGCAGTTCTTTTGCTAAGACACCGGAGGAGCCGAATATGGGTATATGTAGAATCTGTGGGCAGTAAAGTGAAGCACGTTGGCCGGGAGCTAACGTGGCACAACGGCCCTGAATGTCAAACAATGCAGCGTCAACATAGGTGGCATGGGAGAAGAAACGTTGGCTTCAGATGTGGTGGTCCATCATGCCGCTGCAGCAGCAGGCCAGCGGCACAGTGGCAGCATGCCATTTCTAGCAGTCAAGGCTCCACCACATCTGCAGAAGGCAGCTGTTTCTCTCTTTGACATCTCTCCCGGTCCAGATGCGCCTGCTCCTCGCTTCTCATGGCGCCATGCAGTCGTTCAGAGAGGCGATTGTAAAAGAGACAACAGTATGCGTTCCAACCAATCCTAAGGTGAGCATGCTGACCGTTGCTCATGATCCAATGTTTGTTGGTACTGCAGTATGATCCCTACATTTCCAAATGGTGGACTCGGACCTTTAAGAGAAACTAATGGTTTGTGCGAGACGAGATGGAGCGTTCCAGCCGTAATTTCTTTTCCAAAAAAAGGCAGTCCCCAGCACTCATATATATGTAGAAACTGATTGTGGGTCAGTTCCTTGAGCTTATCGGTTTGGTCATGGTACACGGCAGCGCGGAGTCTGGAGCTGTAACTCGGTCAGGGCCAGTACATGGTCCTTTACGGCCCCACTGGGTGATGTGCTTCCTGACCAGGCACACCAAAAACTGGCAGGAGACGCCGCTTTCTCCTCCACGTTGTCAATAAAATGCTGCTCCTGCGCAATGTCCGCCTCCTCCTCCTACAACCACCACCCACCTTCTCTGGCCTCCACAAAGTTTACTGCTCCATCATACCACATGGTGTTGGGCCACCGCCGGTGTCACGGCACAGTTCTACACCTAGCTTGCCTCGGCGAACGAAAGTACACACAGTGGGAAACTTGCTCGCGTTCTTGCAGCAAGAAATCGATGTGTGGCTTCCCGCGCCAATGAATCGGAACATGGGTGAGGGGACAATGGGAGGAACATGGTGTCCGCGCTGCACCGAGGAGGGATGAGTCCATGCGCCCTGCATAGGGGCAGTGTTTCAATCGGTTTTAAAAGGTTCCTGATATGAAGTCTTCACCGTCTTCAGAACTTTGTCCTGTTAATGGCAGGGAAAAACTGTGCATGCACTTTATCATTCGTTACAAAGCCAGGAACACCCTCTCGAGTTGCTGCCGGCAGGAACGGCCCTTACCCAACATCGCTCTGATATGCGATGTTTCCACACGCTGGAATTCCCGCTGCACATGTTGGAGCGGTTGTATGAACTAGAGAAAGGGGCCATTAACGATTTTTGATGATCCAGGCAGACAGAAGTACTCCCTGTGTAACTTTGATGTCAGCCAGTGGCAGTCATGCGTGACACCTGCGTTTTTGTTGAGGCCATTCGAGGAGGGCACACGTTACTTTGTCTGTCGCCAGGAGTAGGGTGAATAACGTCATTCCACTGCTTCATGTCTGGAACAAGATGCTGAAAATTGTCTGGGAGGGGACTGGAGATGTGGCGACTAATCTCGTGGCCACATGAGTCCGGTGGGGACTGAAATGGAGGAGGGGAGGAGGCAGGAGGACATTGGAGCAGAAAGCATTATCTGGTGAAATGAGTGGCATTTTCTACCCAGGTGACAAGAGAGGAGGAGCAGGAGCAGCTGGAGGAGGTGGATGGAGATGAGGAAGACGAAGCAGATGACTCCCAAGCACGTGGAAGTTATACAGTGGAAATGGAGGGGCTGGGAGCCCACTCGGAGTCACTTGTGCAGCTCTGCGCACCACACGCCCCACCAGCACTGCCTTATTGCCAGGCTAGTGACCAGGGCCGACATACGCAACTAGCGCCCACTCTCCACCCCGGGCACGTTGGACCTTCACCTTAGTGGCTCTCACCCTATTGGACCATCGCTACCGGTCAATATGGGCTTTTTCCAGCTATTGAGAGGGAAGACAAACGTCAAATATATAGGGATATCCTACGTAATCAGTTGGCACGTGCTATGTGCGGCCATCGTCCCTCTCTGACAGTCTGACCGGGGGGTTCCTCAGCGCTCACGTTACTACTTGCCGCGGCTGCTGGGGAAGGTTGGGGGGGTTAGGAGCAGTACCAGCTCCATCCTGCGTTAACCTAAGGTCTGGAGTCACTAATGAGCAGCTTCCTTACCCGCCTAGTGAGGAGGGCAGTCACCAGCAGCAGCAGCAGCAGCTAGGACTATGGAGAATTCCCTGAACGCCTACAGGTTGTGGCTACTTGGGACAGCACTTGCCACCCCAGTTAGAAGATCCGCTGGACTACTGGGCAGCCAAACTGGATGTGTGCAGCAACTTGCCGAGTTTCGCAGTGGAGAAGCTGTCCTGCCGGGCCGTAGTGGTTTTTTTTTTTTTTTTTTATGGAATCAGAGCGGGGTGTTCAGTGCGGCGGGGGCAATGTTACCCCAAGGAGAACCGCTTGTCCTCGGAAATGTTGAACGACTGTCCTTTTGTCAAGATGAATAAGGCGTGGATCGGCAAGGAAAACTACACAACAATGCCTTAGGCGTCAGTCTGCGTTCAAACACCTGCATCAGCAACCTATTCTGATGCCGCCAATCCGCCTGATGCCACATCTGCTGATAGTTTCTCCAATCTGCACTACCTACGTCTTTACTGGGAGGGTAATTGCTCCCACCTCAACAATTGTCTTTGCTGCCTCTCCTATGTGCTCATGCTGTGCTGCTAAGTTGCATGTTTGCCGTGACATCCACACTGTGTCATTTGTGCTCCACTCTGCGGACTGGTACTGTTTTGCCACCTGCAGAATGTCAATTGTGCCACTCTCTGACCTCATGCTTGCTGCTGGACTCCTTAGTGCCTCCACACTGTGTCATGTGCACTGTCTGACCTCATGCTGCTGCCGGGCTGCTGCGAGGACTCCTACACTGTGGCCTACTCCTGTTTTTGCACCTCAGAATTGTCATTGTGCCAGTCTGACCTTCATGCTGCTGCCGTGGTGCTGCCGTGCCTCCACACGGTGTCTTAGTGCAATGTTGACCTGTTGATGTCTGTGTTTGCTCCGGCCGTGCCTCCACACTGTGTAATTGTACCACTTCTTTGGTCCTACTCCTTTTTTGCCAGTCATGATTTTGTCATTGTGCATTGCCTGTCCTCATTTATTGCTGGCCTGCTGTGACTACCACATGTTGTGATTGTGCTACTCTGTGCCCTAATACTGTTTTTCCACCTCCATTATGTCATTGTGCCTCTGTATGACGTCATAATGCTGCTGCTGTGACTCCAAACGGATCATTGTGCCACTCTGTGGTCTATAATACTGTTTTGCCGCCTCAATAATGTAATTGTTGCCACTGCCTGAACTCATATTGCTGCCGCTGTGACCTTCCACTGTGTGATTGTGCCAACCTAGTGGCCTTATACTGTTTTGCCGCCTCCATATGTCATTGATGCACTTGCTGGACCTATACTGCTGCGCGTGACCTCCACACTGTGTGATTGTGCCACTCTGTGGCTTAATCCTGTTTTTCAGCTACATAATATTATTGTGCCACTGCCTGACCTCATACTGCTGCCGCCGTGACCTCCACACTGTTTGATTGTGACACTCTGTGGCTTAATACTGTTTTTCCGCCTACATAATGTCATTGTGCCACTGCATGACCTCATACTGCTGCCGCCAGTGAACACTCACACACTGTGTGAATTGTGCCACTCTGTGGCTACATACTGTTTGCACCTCCCAGAATGCATTTGGGCCAACTGTTGACCTCATTTTTTTATGCTGCCGCGTGACCTCCACACTGTGTGATGTGTGCCCACTCTGTGCCTGAAATACTGTCTTTTCCGCCTCCTAATGTCATTGTGCCACTGTCTGGAACCTATTACTGCTGCTTGCCGTGGGACCTCACTCGGTATCATTGTGCCACTATGTGGCCTAATACTTGTTTGCCGCCTCCATAATGTCATTGTGCCACTGCCTGGACTATTACTGTGCCGCTGTGACTCCACATGTGTGATTGTGCCACTCTGTGCCCTAATACTGTTTTCACCTCATAATGTCATTGTGCCACTGTCTGGACTCTAACTGCTTGCTGCCGTGACATCACCGGTATCATTGTTGCCACTCTGTTGCTCTATACTGTTTTGGCCGCCTCCATAATGTCATTGTGCACATGCTGACCTTCATACTGCTTGCCGCCGTGACTACACACTGTGTGATTGTGTCCACTCTGTGGCTTAATACTGTTTTTCCGCCTCATAATGTCATTGTGCACTGCCTCTGACCTCATAATGCTGCCGCCGTGACCTTCAACACTGTGTGATTGTGCCTCTCTGTGGCTAATATGTTTTGCTCCTCCTCAGAATGCCATTGCCACTGTCTGACTCATACTGCTGCCGCCGTGACCTCACACTGTGTCGATTGTGCCACTCTTGGCCTAATACTGTTTTGGCGCCTCCAGAATGTCTTTGGGGCCACATGCCTGCCATCATGCTTGCTGTGGCTTGCCGCCAGTTCACCTCCCACTTATCATAAATGTTGCCACCTGGAGCTCTCAGCTGTTTTTTCCAGCTTTCGCTAGCATGAAACTTTATCAGGCTACATTCCCGCTTGGTTTTTTGAGTCAGTTTCTGCCCTTATTAAGTGCCTGGGAATCTTTATAGTGAAGGATTCTAAGATCGGCGGCAGGTTAATGTGCGTGTCATACTAAACCAACAACATTGTATGAATACCAATCCAAGCTCAATCTGCATATATAAGAATTGCACAACGTTCTACAGCACACTGCAGGTCTGGGCTGCCTGGAAATAGTGTTTTTTAACGTGATTCGTTGGCGAAAGTAATTTCGGAACGAAACGAGATTTTTGTCGGCAATTTCGGCGAAGTGCCGACCGAATTTTTGAGAAATTCGGCATCTCTTACTGATTACTTTAGAAAAATATATATCAAGTTAAAAAGTTATTCCTGTCATTTCCAGGTAAAAATAACAGTCTAATGGTAAGCCCCATGTAAAGAGACTCTTAATCCTAAATATACTCTGGGAGAGGATAACTACGTTAACCCCTTACCTGCGCAGCCAGTTTTGACCTTCCTGACAGAGCCTCATTTTTTTAAATCTTACATGTGTAACTTTACGTGAGAAGAACTTTTTGACATATCTTTCCTATCCATGTGATTCAGAAAATGTTTTCTTGTGACACATAGTGCTTTAAGTTAGTAAGAAATTTCGGTCCATACAATCTTTGTTTATTTGTGAAGAATATCAAAATATTGTTTTGGAAAAATTTGCCATTTTCAAAGTACAAAAATTTCTGATTGTAAGTCAGTATTGAATCTCAAAATACAGTTTATTGACTAGCAATATACAAAATGTCTACTGTAGGTGTCTTTTTAAAAACGGCATCAGAGGGCCTTTGAAAAATTTAGTAGTTAATTTTTTCAATTTTAAAGAAAAGTGGTATATAAAATAATTGTTTTTTAGGGTCCTGTCCGTTTGACATTTGTATATGAGGGGCTGTTGTTAAAAATACCCAATTAAATGAACCACCATCTAAGAAACTACACCCTTAAAATATTTAAAATTAAAAAGCATTTTAAGAGATTTTGTAGATATGAAGCCATTAGGTATTTCACAGAAATTAAAGCAAAGTGAATGTGAAATTTCAAAATTTCCCTTTTTTTTGCAGATTTTCAATTTTTCTCCATTATTCACTGAAAAATAGTAGATGTGACCAGGTAGATAAAACTCAATATCAATTTCTCAGATTCTGCCATTTTTAGAGATATACCATATGTGGCCCTAGTGGCTTATTTTGCTCATCACCAGCCTTTAGAAAAGCGGAGGAGCATACTACTCAGACTATGGGTATTCATTTTCATTTAACTTTATTAAAGCACCATTACAGCTTTGTAAACATTCTAAGGTGCTAAAACCTAATAAACACCTCTATCCGGGGATGCAGTGAGTATATCAACCCAACATGTGTTTCAGAAATGTTTTTTTTGCTTAAAATGTTAAATTTTTACAAGGAACTTTGGAAAAGCATTCCAAAGTTTGGTATGCAATTTCTTCCAAGTTTGGCAATACACTACATATGGGTGTAAACTGCTGCTTGGGTGCATAGCAGGGCGTACAAGGGAGGGAGTGCTATATGGCTTTTGAAAAGGCAGATTTTGGTGGGTGCAATATCTCATTAACAAAGCCCCCAAAGTAGTAAAACTGGTAAAAACCTTCCAGAAGTCACCTCTTTGGATTCAACACCCCACATAGATCTCATCTAGGGGTATATTGCGTGTTTTGGATGCAAAGGTATTCCATAGTTTTTTCTAGCATGGGGCCACGAAAATGTAGGAAAAATTTTGGGCTTCATTTTTACAGCGTTCGCCTTGCAAGATAAATGACTTGATAACTTTACCGTGAGGGTCGGTACAATTGCAATTATATACATTTTCTATAGCTTTTTATGTTTTACTACCTTTACACAATAGAATTGTGTTTATAAAAAATTGCATTTTGATGTTGTCATAGTCTGATAGCCATGACTTTTTATTTTTCTGTATATGGAGCTGATTATGGGCTTGTTTTTTGTGGGGGACAAGTTGACATTTTTATTGATATCGTAAAGGGTTGTATATGAAACTTTGTTCACTTTTTATTAAGGTTTTTGTGAGGCATTTTGAACAAAACACTGCAATCCTGATAGTGTTGTTTTATTTTCTGCAGCGGTCACCGTGTGATATAAATGGCATCCTAGCTTTACTCAGTAGGTTGATACGATTACAGCGCTACCCAATTTTTATATTTTTTATGTTTTACTGCTTTTACACAATAATGACAATTTCTATCATAAAAAGGAAAACACTTTTTTGGCATTCGCCTTAAGTCTGACAGCCATAACTTTTTTTTATATTTCGGTGTATGGAGCTATGTAGCAGCTTGATTTTTGCAGGATGATTTGACTTTTTTATTGGTATAATTTTTAGGGGGGCAAAGCTATTTGATTGCTTTTATATCCATTTTTTGGATGGCAGGGTGAAGAAAATACTACAGTGTTTTTATTTTTACCAGCGCTCACCGTGCAATATCCATAATAAGTTAGTTTTATTCTGTGCATAGTGTGCCGACAAAAGTTTATGCTTAAAAGGGTTTTCTCAGTACGGGCTTTTGCAGGCATCTGATATATTTCTACCAGTAGTCGTGTCTTTCCTCACTGAAGAGAGGTGACATAATCACACCCCTTCTGTGTTCCTGCTCCCTCCTCCCTTTCTTGTGTAAGTACTCATTCTGTGTGAGCAGTGAAAAGGAGTGGATGTCACAGCTCTCCAGACCTCCTGCAGTGGTCAGTTCTCATGTCTGGAGAGCTGTGATAGTCACCTCCCTCCCAGGCTTCACAAGCAATCCTTGAAACCAGAACAATGCTTTGGTAAAAAACGTTTAAATAACCCTGAAATGATTAAACAAATGTGAGAAATGCAAATGGGGGGGGGAGCAGGTGAAAAGGGTGTTTTGGGTGAGGGGAGAAGGTGAAAGAATGTAAAAGGGTTGTGTTATTGGGGAGGGGAGAAGTTTGTAAAAAATGTTAAGGTTGTGTATATGGGTGAGGGGGAAGATGTAAAGAATGTAAAAGGGTTGGGTTTTTAAAGGGCTGGGTGAGCAAGTGTTTACAGGGGTGCTTAAGGGTGGGGAGCAGTTTTAAAAGGGCGGTTTTATTGGGTAGGGGGTTGTTAAGGGGTGTTATATGGGTGGGGAGCAGATTTATAAAGTTGTTATTGGGGGGGGAAGCAGAGGGTAAAAGTGTGTGTTCAGGGTGAGGGGACAAGTGTAAAAGGGGTGTTTTATTTGGGTGTTGGTGATCTGGTAGCTACGCCCCCAAAAATTGCCAGACCCCTTTTAAAAGCTTTAAATCACTGTGAGAGAAGCAGAAATGAGTAGACCCTCAAATCGGGGGAGGTGAGAGGAAGACAATGAGAACACAGACACAGACTGCCAGCACCTAGCACATAGAGTTATCACTGGGAGAGAGGCAGAGACAAGCTAAGGCAGCCTCATACAGCTCAGGGGGAATTGACCACAGAGAGTGCAGGGCAGCCAATCACAGCATTGGGGCAGGGGCCCAAAAAAAGGGTTGAACTAAATTCAGGCGCCGATCACAGCAAAGGGGTGTGGCCCACCCCAGGCGCTGAAAACTTAGCACCAAAAGATTAATTAAAAAGTGCTATACTAAATGATTTAGGTAATACAAACCAAAGGTGCTTATTTTTACTGTCCCAATAATTACATATATGTTTGTATCAAGAAAACCCCTTTAAGCCAGGCCCCTTTTTTTAAATGTTATACTCCTTTTAGACAACCAATGACATCAGTTATCTGATATACCATTATAGGAAGGATGACTAACTGTTGTGGAGAATGGATGAGACATCACTCAGCTTTCCTGATTGACTCACCCATAAGCCCCAGAATAGGAGGAGCACCTACTGGACTCTGGGGTCTCATTTTCAATGCAATTTTATTTAGTCGCCATTTCAGGTTTGAGGAGGCCCTAAGGTGCTAAAACTTAATAACACCACTAAAAAGACCCATATTGGAAACTACACCCTTAAGATTATATACAGGTGTGTAGTGAGTATATCAGACACCACAGGTGATTCACAATTTTTTTTTTTAACATTTAGGCTGTGAAAATTAAAAAAATTTTTTTCCAATAATCTTGCAATTTTAGCTTAAAATGTTTATATTTAAAAGGAATCCTGGAAAAAAGAACTCCAAAACTTTGTTAAACAATTTCTTCCAAGTTCGCCAATACCCTACATTTGGGTGTAAACTGCTGTTTGGGCACATGGCATGGTGTACAAGGGAGGGAGCGCTATTTGGCTTTTGGAACGCAGATTTTGGTGGAGCCATGTCGCATTTGCAAAGCCCCCAAAGTACCAGAACAGGTGAAACCTTCCAGAAGTCGCCCCATTTTAGATTCAACACCCCTCAGGGATCTCATCTAGGGGTGTATTGTGCATTTTGGGTGCACTGGTGCTCCATCTTTTTTTTAGCATTGGGCCATGAAAATGGGGGGGAGGGAACGCAGTTCCACCATTGTTTTTTGGGCTTCAATTTTACAGCGTTCGCCGTGCAGTGTAAATGATGTGATAACTTTACTATGGGGGTCGGTACAATTGCAATGGTATAAATTTTATATAGTTTATGTTTTATTACTTATACACAATAGAAATAGGTCTATAAAAAATTGCGTTTTTATGTTGTCCTATTCTGACAGTCATAACTTTTTTATTTTGCTGTGTACAGAGCTGTGTAGGGCCTTGTTTTATGCGGGATGAATTGATGCTTTTATTGGTACCATTATGGGGTGCATACAACACTTTGTTCACTTTTTATTAAGGTTTTTGTGAGGCGTTTTGAACAAAATACAGCAATCCTGGTAGTGTTTTTTATTTTTATTTTTTATAGCGGTCACTGTGCGTTAGATATGACATGCTAGCTTTACTCAGCAGGTCGATATGGTTACAGCAATACCCAATTTGTATTTTTTTATTTTTTTTACTGCTTTTATACAATAAAAACACTTTTATTCAAACAGGAAAACACATTTTTGCATCGCCATAGTCTGAGAGCCATAATTTTTTTTATTTTTCTGTGTATGGAGCTGTATACAGGCGTGTTTTTTGCGGGATGAGTTGACATTTTTATTGGTATCATTTTTGGGGGGACAGGACTTTTTGATCAGTTTTAAATCCGTTTTTTGGCAGGCAGAGTGAAGAAAATACTGCAATCCTAGTAGTGTTTCTTATTTTTATTTTTAACAGCGCTCACTGTGCAGTATCCGTAATAAGTTAGCTTTACTCTGTGGGTCGATACGATTACGGCGATACCCAATTTATATAGTTTTTTTTTATGTTGAAGCACTTTAAAAAAAAAAAAAAGTGTTTTTAGTGTGTAAAAGAAAATTTATGCATCGCTGTCTTGTGAGAGCCATACGTTTTTTTTTTTTTAATTATACAGAGCTATGTTAGTAATTTTTTTTGGGGGATGAACTGACGTTTTAATTGGTACAACGTTGGCCCTTATAGGGGTTTTTGATCACTTTTATTCCATTTTATGTGCTGCGAGATGAAAAAAAATCTTAATTCTGTGATTTGTTTTTTTTTTTTTTTTTTTTATGCCGTTCACCGTACGGGTAAGTTAACATGACAGGTTTATAGGGCAGGTCGTTACGCACGCGGCGATACCAAATATGGGTACTTTATTTATTTTTGATCTTTTTTTGGGCGATTGGCGTTTGTAAAGGGGAAAAGGGCGGTGTACATGTTTTTATTTTATTTTTCGTGTTTGTGTTTTACATGTTTTTCCCTTTTTTCCCTTTTTTTTTACTTTTTCACATGTTTTTTTGACTTTTCCCCATAGGAAATTTGAATGAGAGATCTTTAGATCTCTCATTCAATAGGAATCAATGCACAGCTTGTTGCTGTGCAGTGGTTCCTATGACAACTGTCAGTCACGATGCCGGGCCATGCCCACAGGGCACGGCCGGGCATCGTGACATCACAGACAACCCGGAAGTCATTCTATGCCCTCCGGGCTGTCTGGCAGAAGGCAGGAGCTGCACGGATCGAGCGATCCGTGCAGTTACTGTCGCGGACAAAGACGCAGGAGGAGCGATCTCCTCCTGCGTCTTCCTTAGTTATTGCGACCCGATGGTCGCAATAATTAAGGGGTTAACCGCCCTCCCCCACCCACCCGGAGTAATCGCGGGTCGGGGCCGATGCTGCGGGATGTCAGCTGTAATATACAGCTGACACCCCGCGCCGATCGCGCAAACTCTGCTTTTGAGTTTGCGCGATCCTCAGGACGTATGCATATGTCCAGGTGTGTGAACCCCCAAACGACCTGGACGTATGCATACGTCCAAGCACGTGAAGGGGTTAAATTATATAATCTAAAATTAATCTAAAATGAAATAATATAAAATTAGAAAACCAATACAGCAACTACAATAAATCTAGTTCGCAATAGGAAATTTAGAGTTATCGTCATATTATCAGAGATTTCAAAGACATCACAGCAGGCTAGAACTAAAATAAAAGCCATTAAAATATTTTATTCAATATAAATGATCATAGTGATGTTGCTTGGTGAACCTCAGTTCCCAGCAAGACCTCGGGAGCCGGCTACTGCCGATGTAAAATATAGGCTGAGAAAAGGAAAATAAAATTTCAACAGTGATACTAACAGTCTAATACCGTGTTTCCCCGATAGTAAGACAGCGTCTTACATTCTTTTTACCCCCAAAAGTCCCACTATGTCTTACTTTCGGGGTATGTCTTATATAGGGCAGGTATAGGGCCAGCTGTAGACAGGTATAGGGTCGGCTGTAGGCAGGTATAGGGCCAGCTGTAGGCAGGTATAGGGGCCAGCTGTAGCAGGTATAGGGCCAGCTGTAGACAGGTATAGGGCCAGCTGTAGGCATGTATAGGGCCAGCTGTAGGCAGGTATAGGGCCAGCTGTAGACAGGTATAGGGCCAGCTGTAGGCAGGTATAGGGCCAGCTGTAGGCAGGTATAGGGCCAGCTGTAGGCAGGTATAGGGCCAGCTGTAGACAGGTATAGGGCCAGCTGTAGGCAGGAATAGGGCCAGCTGTAGACAGGTATAGGGCCAGCTGTAGGCAGGTATAGGGCCAGCTGTAGACAGGTATAGGGCCAGCTGTAGGCAGAAAAACACTTACCTGGCTCCCCGCTGCTCCGTCTCCCGCACCGCGCCGCCTCCTCGCTGCTCCGGCCGCCCGCGCGCTCATCCCGGCACAGGCAGTGACGTCATCAGGCCGCGCTACGTCTTACTTTCGGGGTACGTCTTACATTAGGCGACCTCCCTAAGACACCGCTACGTCTTACTATCGGGGGTGTCTTACTATTGGGGAAACACGGTACTAATACTTTCAGACTTGATGGACTATGTCAGACCAGCGTTGCATCTATTTTTTTTTAAGTAAAATGGTCAATAAGGGCTGATTTTGGAGAGTGTTTATTTTTTTCTCTCCTTTTGTTTCTCTGGAGTTTGGTATCAGCCAGCAGTGTTTTTGTCACAACAAGGCTGACACTAACCCTCTGTCACTATTATCCCAGTACCCAAATGCACCAGGGGTACTAGGAAGAGCCAGGTAACCATTAGAATTGAGACCATCAAATGTCATGGTTCACTTCTCGGGTTGCTGCAGGATAGTATTTGCCCTGGATCCCTTATCAGGACTGAAAATCAGGACTCATGACAGCCATTCCTGGATGGCGGGACATTGTTCCCAAATCGGGAATATCTCACTGAAATCAGGATGGATGCAAGGTATGCTATTAGTTTGGAGAGTCAGACCCAAAGTCGGTAAGGATTTGCATCCATTATACAGGCACAGAAATTTACCTTTATGATGCTTACGTGTAAGTCCACCTAATCAAATAGTAGGAGCATCATCATTAGACCATAATGTCGACATGGTGCACTACACATAATTGCATGAAACCTTATATAACATTTATCTACATGTAAGTATGATATTATTCCTTTCCCACTTTCCTACCATTTTTTTTCAACCTGTTTGTTATTTCCTTCCTATCCACAAAGGGCTTGTTTGTTGCGGGACAAGATGTTCTTTTTGATGGTGCCATTGACCATATCATGTAATGTACTGGGAAATCCTCGCAAAATGATATGTGAATTGAAATGAGAAAAAAATGGTGTCATTTCTGCCAGGGTTTTATTTATATGGCGTTCACTATTCAATATAAATGACATGTTACGTGTATTCTGCAGGTCGTTATGATTCTAATGCTACCAAAAGTGTGGATTTTTCATTATGTTCTAATACTTTTTAAAAAATAAAAACATTCCCAGTTTTTAAAATTTGCACTGAAGCGCCATTTTCTGCGACCAATAACGTTTCGGTTTTTCGATTTATGGACTTGAGTGAGGGCTTGTCTTTTGCAGACTGAAGTATACTTTGTATTGATTTCATTTTGGAATACATGAGACTTTTGGATCATTTTTTATTCTAAATTTTTGGGGGGACGTGAAACTGCAATTTTGTTGTTAGAAATGAATTTTTTGCTATGGTGTTCACCGTACATGATAAATAATATTATATTTTAATAGATAGGGATTTTTTGGACTTGACAATACCAATTATTTGTAACGTTTTAAAAAAAAATTTGATTTGTAAAATGGCACCTATAGTCCCCCTAGGGTATTTGATCACTAGGGGCACAATTGCTTGAGCACCATTCTGCATTATATAGATGATGTAGAAAGATGTACACAGATGGCTTTCATATTACATCCTGTCTCTCACAAGCTTTTATTAGACACATTTAGCATCTGCACTCGTTGTGGTGTTTAAAGGATTAAACAGTTGTGATTGGAGATGGTTCTGATCCTGACTGATAGTGGCAGGTATCAGCTGTAATTCCGAGCCAGGATCTGCCGTGTATAGTGCGGACTCAACATTTAAGCCCACTCTATAGCTGCTTACAGACATTGTGATGTAAGTTTATGTGAAATGTTGGTAAGGGATTAAGGCACTCTCTCCCTTACCTTCACGGATGGTATGTGAGTGGTATGCTTATTAGTATTTTGCACCTGGGGAACCTCTTTCATACAGCAGTATGGCCTCTCTGTACCCTATTGTTTTTGAAGAGGGAGCATTGGTTAAGAGTGTCACTGGCTGACTGCTGGGACTGGTTGTGAGAGAATAAATGTTCTAGGTGAAGTACAGGACACACAATTTGGTGAGGTCATAATCCCTCTTTGTTAAGGAACATTTAAGTTAACGTTTGTCCCTCCCTCTTCCTTTTTTTCCTGTACCCTGGAGACACAGTTGTCTTTACTGGACCCAGACCGACCAAGGTAGTACTAGCATTATGGCTGACTTCTTCTTGGTGCAGTTTTTGGAGAAAGTAAGAAGCGAGGGCTTGGGATGGCTTTGTCTGCAGTTCAGTCTCCTTCCCCCACCCCAGTACCTCCAAGCACCTGTTTAAAAGTCCTTGTCTCCTCCTGAAGAGGCTTCTGGGCCATCTTAGAGACTTAGTTTCAGTCCTAGTGTGGCTAGGTGGTAGTCTGGTCACTGTGCTGGGGCTGGGGATCATGTACTGCATTCCTCCTCTACTTCTCATGGTCCTGGGGCCTTGGTAGCTCAAGAAACTTTGGCTGCAGTGGGTGAGCTGTTTTGTAAGTCTGACAGAAGTGCAGAGCCTGCAGGGTGAACTGACATTGCTGCTTGCGGAAGGATTACAGGCTGGACCACCGGAGAGGAAGTGCAGATGTGCCACATCCAGTTTAGGCCTTCTGGCATCTGGATGTAATTTTTTAGGTTCTGGGCTGCCGGAGGAAGTGGGGACTGTCTCCTCTCAGCAGCACAAGTCATGGGGTCCACCTAGTATGACTCACACTATGCTAGGTGTCACTGCTTCCCACAATCCTGTCGGTGGGCGTGGATCCCAGATAGACTCTGCCTCCTGTATTTTCCCAAGCCTGGTTCAGGGCCCCTTCCTCACTCAGGCCTTGTGCAGTGCTGGGACTGTGGTTGTTGGGCCTCATGTAGCTTCTCAGTCCCAGTTGTTTACCATGGGAGTGCAGTCCTCTAGGGAGTCTGTAAGATGCTTTTGGCCTTTACCCTTGCCAGGTAGTCCTCCTCCATCCCAGCTTCTGGCTGAGTCTGCTCAGGTACAAATTAGTGTAGCAGTGGTTGGGATTACTACTGAGCTGCAGCTTTCTTCTACTTTTCAGCCCCCATTTGGGGTCTCCCTCTTGCCAGTCCAGTTCCCCTTATGGAGCAAAAGGCCACTGCGGTTTCTCCGACTCATTGTGTGAGTAATAGGAGTTTCTGGAGGCGAGGTAGTCAGAGTTTTTCTGATTGCACGGTTCGGGGTCCGAGCAGACAGCACCATTGCTACACCGCCAGATATTCTTAGGAGTTCCCAACACCACTCACAATATTCTAGACCTTCGAGGAGGTCCAGGCATTCCTGTTCATCCAGACAATGGTCACCATCCTCCTCACAGGATGATGTATCGTTCAGCAATGCCAGCTTCACGAGTGAATCTCATAGGCATACAGGCAGACAGGATGGTCTCCATGTTGTTGCCCAGTCCAGCGGCTTAAGTCTCAGGGATCTCGGAATTTTCCATGACAGGTTTTCCAGTTTCCTCATCTCCGAATCCTGCCAGCGGTGAGTGTGCATATGCAGGAGTGTGGAGTTATGTGATAAGAATGATCAAGCAGATGTTGGATAAGCTACTGGGTTTGCAAGTTCCCACTGAAGCACCTCCGACGGTTTCAGCGGCCACCATATGGAGACCTTTTTCTGTGGGGTAAGTCCCTTGGGAGCACGTTTGCCATAAGAAGACATGGGAGAAAGCTTATGTGGATATATGGTCTCTTTTATTAGTAGATCAGCCCACGGTTGGGCGGTTCTGTCCCAGGGATAGCACTATTCTGAGTGTTCTCGGGACAGAAAGCCGGGAGTAGCCAAGAAAATTGGGAATTGGCTCAAGATATTTGCTGTGCTTGGGTGCATCATGGGTGAGAAACACCCAGAGAGGTGGTCGGAGTTATTTATGTACTTAGATGTGGTATATAACTCTTTTAAGACACATGGAGGAGTTGCTTGGCACCAGTGTGATGAAGAATTTTGTCAGTGATTGTCCCTCAGGCCATTGTTTGGCTGGGTCGTGAAAACAACAGACGTTGGTTACGCATTATGATGAAATACCAGCCTTTTTATGGGGTGGCTGCTAGGGTAGTGTCATCAGGTACAGCCCCAGTGTATGTCAAGTGCCCTGGAACTTGTTGGCTTTTCAATGAGGGACATTGTAATTTCTATGGGTTGTGCCATTTCAAACATGAGTGCTCCTTTTGTGAAGCAGGTCACCCAGCATCGAGATGTCTCTGAGCACAGAAGCAACCTACCGGATCACAAGAGGGGGATGCCAAGGATGCTGGTAATCGTGGCCACAATAGGACAGTGGCTTGCTCGATATATTAGGAGGGAGGATGCTGGGGTTATTTGTTCAAGTTTTGAGCTTGTTTATTTTTTTAGCCCTTTTTATTTAAGTCGGAATCAGTATTCAGCTGATAACCTTTGGTCCAGCACCGATTATTTGGTGAATAAAATTGGGAAGGAGGTGTCCCTCGCTCAGATGGGACAGTCCATAATATGGAGGCCCGGAAGTTCTGCCTCATTCATAGCTTATCCTTTCCTGAGGGCATTTCAGTGACTGATGGAATTTCTAAGGAGAAGACTTTTGTATCCTATGTTTTGCTTTACAGGGTATGTCACCTGGGGCGAGGTGTGTTATTAGCTAAAACAATATAGAGTTGGCTTTTCATCTTTTGCTGGTTCGCCCCGGAGTGTTTCCATCTGTTGGGTTGTAAGATGGAAAGGAAGTATTATTATGACATGTGCCTCCCTGTGGATGCTCGATTTCATGTTATTATTATTATTTTGAAATTTTTAGCTCTTCCTTGGAGTAGGTTGTGCATTATGGAATGGGTTCCTCTGTGATTTTGCATTACCTTGATGATTTTCTTTTCCTTGGTCTTTCTTCTAGTTATCAGTGTCATTTTCTATTGGATTTTTTTATGCCGTGTTTTGCCAGCTGCCAAAACAGAGGGCCCAAGATTGAATTTGAATATTTAATTGCTTTAAAGGCACACAAGTCAAAACACTACATACACAGTGAATACAGAGATATATAATTGTCAGATATGCAAATACAGGTTAGGGGTTACAAGCAGCATATACTGTAGCAGACAAGTCAGTTACCTGGTATTAGGCTTTAGCGCTGTGCAGCCACATGGGGGCATGAGATGCAAGGAAGTTCCTTGTTCCTTCCGATAGGTTAGCACGACACAATCCCCTCAAAGGACAAAAACAAGCTACTGCCCAGAACACACTTTTGGTCACACCTCCTCACACCCCTGGGATGGATTGATGATCTCCTCCCCTCTGAGCCAAGTAGATTGAACTTCATAATCTAGGATGGGTCATAACTTCTCCCAGGAAGGCCAGAGAAAGGCAGCTCCTTGGTGCCATTGAACCTGGCTGAGCCCCAACTATGACCGGATACCAAACACGTCTTCACTGCCAGATTCCTACTAGCCATTCTCCGTATCTGGGAAAGGAAGGAGACTCAGGTGGGCATGAGTCTCATTCCATAGTTCTCAAATATGAAACCAGTATTTAGGTGTGACGTGTAGCAATTTCAGAATTCCCAATTGTGGGACTCAAGCCTTTGATCAGCTCCTCAACTCCAACTGTTAATATCTTAATCCCAAAGAGTCTGCTAGACATGTGAAATAAACACATAAAGGCTCTTTGAAGCAAGACCCCAGCTAGGACTTTTTTCCTATGCATAGGAGTGCTGACATTCTTTGCATCTTAAGTACTCCTAGGATTAGGCGGCATGGTGTCAGGGACAGGGATTCAGTTGAGCATTGTAGGATGTTGATTAATACCAGAATGTCTAGTTTTGTTAGTGGTTGGGGTGGCATTGTGGTGAGGCATCAGCATTTAGAAGGTAATAAGGTTTGTCTTATGCACCAGGAGAGCATTCATTTAAATTACATTTGCTTAGACATTTTTCTGTCTGGATTACAAGATGGGGTGTAACAAGTACTATTACTTCTGGGTGGTGGTTGGAGCTCCTTATGCCGATTTCAGAGAAGAAAGGCTAGTGTCATACGTAAGAGGTTCATGCTACCGGTTTTAGTTGCGTGCATTCACCCACCCAATAAAAGGAAAATTTGGTGTTATGTCCCCTACATTTAAGTGTTAGGTGGTCTGGTGGCTTCCAGCAGCCTTATCCTGTCTGAGGGTAATTAAGTTAGTACTAAAATCCTCTGTGATTAAAAGTAAAATTTGTCCCATTTTTCTATTATGTGTTTGTAATGTAAAATCTGCCTTTTATTCCATTACATGCTCCTTTCATACATTAAAGTATAACGAGAGGCAGAGTTATCTATGCATAATAGCTTTTACCACATGTTCTTCTTATCATTTTGGAAAAAAAATATTAAACCATAAAAAGAGCAACATTACATAATGTAAATGACATTAACCCCGGTTACCAAGTGTGCAATTATAGTATTTATTATCACTTAGGTATATTAAGAGTGTTTGGGTAATTAGCGATATAAGCCTATTAATTACAGCAATAACCTAAATAGCAAATAAGAACATAGCAAGTAAATTAGCAAATGTAATTATAAGAAAACAGATAGAAGTAAGATAAAGGTAAGTAAGACTGCTGATGAAATACAGAAATACATAACAGAAAGAGAAAGCAGAGCTGGCGCTGGATCCAGAGCACTTTAAACTGGTGCTCATCAGTCTTCATGCACGCTTGGGCTTACTGACTGACACTTGCACAGTGGTCATAATGCAAGCTAGGCTTCATACTTAAGGGAAGGTGCGAAACTACCGGGGTAGCAAACATAGCAGTTTTGCCTTGTAGTTCAGTCCCTGGGCCCTGTGAGAAGATGTCATCACTCACTGTGAGTCCAGGCAGAGCGGGTGGGGGAGCATTATCACTGATTTCTCTTCTGCACGCTACGGGCCCCTCCTCCTCCTCCCCTCCTGTAAAGATGCTGAAGTGAAGAAGTCGGAACAAAACAGGAGGGAGGGGGAGTGACACATTGCCAGGCAGCGTGCAGTGAGTATCAGAGACTCGTACAGCTCACTGTCTCAGCAGAACTACTGCTGTAGCAGAGGTAGCAGCTCCACTTCCAAACATGCGGCATTGCTCCTATTACAGGGGGCCGTACAGTTTTGACCAACGCAGCGAGGGCAGCAGGAAGGAGGGGACGGCACCTCACCAGGTAAGACATTTCATGTGTTGTGGCTGCTGTCGGCAGTTAGATGTTTAGGAATGTGACATGTGTAGGATAGTTCAGGACTGGAAGGTGATGCAGCACAGTAGGAGCGCTGGGACACTGCAGGTTATAAGCAGCCACTTCTGCTTGTGCTCCGCGTTATAAGTTAGGCCCTAAGTATTTGGGCCCTTTTGTTGTTCTGCGGCAACTGAACCCGGTCTCCTACAAGCTCCGCTTGCCTCACACCCTGCGAATCCCAAACACCTTTCATGTCTCTTTCCTCAAACCGGTGGTGCTGAACCACTTCTCCCGTGGACCTGTTTCGCATTCCCCTGTGGCCAACTGTGATAACATCTTTGAGGTCAAGTAGGTGCTGGCGGAGAAAACAGTGAGGGAGAAGCGGTTCTTTCCTATTGACTGGAAGGGATTCGGGCCAGAGGACCGTTCGTGGGAACCTGAGGCTAATCTGTCACCTGACCTCCTCTCTGTTCCGAAAAAAGAGGGGGAGACCTAAAGGGGGGGGGGGGGTATTCCGGCATGGGGGCTGGCGCGGGTGCCGTCGCGCCCCGCAGCCGCCCCCCCTACCCGAAGGGGGTCCGGCGCGGGTGCCGCGGCTGCCCGCGACCAGCCCCTTGCTGCCCGGGTCCCGGCGCCGGCTCACTTACCTGTCCACGCTCCTGTGCATGCTGCTCCTGCCTGTCCCGGCCGCCGCGCGCGTACCCGCTGCTTAGGGCGCACGCGCGACGACTGGTCTGGATTTTTCTGAGTAAAGAGTTGTGTAGGGGCTTGTTTTTTGCAGGATGAGTTGATGTTTTTACTGGTGTAATTTTTGCGGGGACAAGGCTTTTAAATCAGTTTTTTGGAAGGCAGGGTGATGAAAATACTGCAATCCTAGTAGTGTTTTTTATTTTTATTTTTAACAGCGCTCACCATGCAATATACTTGACAAGTTAACTTTACTCTGTGGGTCAAGACGATTATGGCGATACGCACTTTATATAATTTTTTTATGTGGAAGCACATTTTTTTTTTAAATGTTTTTATTGTGTAAAACAATATTTATGCATCACTATCTTCTGATAGCCATAACTTTTTTTATTTTTCCATATACAGAGCTGTGTAAGGACTTTTTTTTGCGGGATGCAATTCTGTGACTTTTTTTTTCATGGCGTTCACCATACGGGTTAATTACCATGACATATTTATAGGGTGGGTCGTTACGCACGCGGTGATACCAAATATGCATACTTTATTTTTGATTTTTTTTGGGGGGGCGATTGCCACTTGTAAAGGGGAAAAGGGCGGTGTACGTGTTTTGTGTTTTTATTTTATTTTTCGTGTTTGTGTTTTACTTTTTTTTTACTTTTTTACACTTTTTTCACTTTTCCCCAGAGGGGAATTGTATGGGCCATCTCCAAATCGCTCATACAAGAGGATACCTGTACACAGCATTACCGCTGTGTATTGGTCTCCATGGTGACTGTCAATCACCATGCCCACAATGCATTGCGGGCATGGTGATGTCATCGGACAACCCGGATGCTTTCATAAAGCATCCAGGCTGTCGGGTAAGGGGCCAGCGATCGGCATCTCCTCCGCTCACTGTGCCGATCGCCTGCAGCGTCAATGTCGCGACCATGATAGGTCATGACATCGAAGGGTTAATCACCCGTGGCCAGAGCTCACTTCGGCTGTGGGGGATGCGGCATGATGCCAGCACTAATATACCGCTGGTCCCATGCCGCGATCTTGCGAGCTCTGCTTGTGAGCTCGCAAGAACGCCATGACGTACACATACGTAAATATGCGGGAACCCTTACCCGACCTTGACGTATGGGTACGTCAAATGTTGGTAAGGGGTTAAAATATGTTGGCATTATACTGTGGTGGACTATGATTGTACTGGCAGTTGTACTTTGTAATGGACAACAATAAAGACTGAAGTTTTTTCTGAATATTGTTATTGGAATTTGTTGCTATACTACTATTTGAGTCATACTCTAGACTCTTTCCGTGCATCTGCATCTTGACAAAAGGTGAGCTCCTAACCATTGATCGTGATTTACATATACAGAATGGTATGGCGATGGCCATTCACAAAAGGCTCTTTTAAGGCCCAAGTGTCTTTATGCACCCCATCCATTATGTACCTGCTCTGTCTTCTTTATGTTTTAGGGGATATAAGTTGGCAGACATCTGAACTCTTTCCCAGCAGTTCACTGACTCAGGAACGATGGTAAAACCTCATCTTTAATTGCAATGATAGTGTGAAACTAAGGAACATAAAATAATGAAATTACTCTAGTAATGTAACAACAGACTACAAAACAAAGCAATGCAAACAGGGACATGTGCATAGGATTCAATGCAACACAGAAATGATGAGTGTGAACAGGTATACTGGAGAACATTTTATCCAGCACTCTGAATCGATGTGTTCCCGTAGAAGGGATATTGCAGTCCCAAATATGAACAGATTAATAAATCCACAGCACACAGTAAGTAATGCAGAATAATTATATTGAAAAGTTCATTTGAATACAAGTGATAGAGTTCAGAATTCAACACAACGAGCTCAAACAACTTTAACTTGCCGCTGCACCTATATGCGTTTCTATATTGCCATTAACCTAGGCTCCTCACATAACCTATCCACTATTTTGTTGGTTCTACCAACCATCTTCTCAGATCAACACCTATCCTCATATATATTTCCCCTTACATTACTAACTGTGACATGCATGATTAAGGCTTGTTATTGTGCTGAAACGTCGCATCTAATTTTGTCACAAGTCTGGATTTCATTGCACTGGAAAAAGAAATCGTTGTGTTGTAATAGCTCTACGGACTATCAAAGAACTTACTGAAAAGAATGGGCGATCATTAATTTGATGAACTGACCTCTTGCTGTTGGGTTCCTCAGGGATCAGTTCTAGGTCCTCTCCTATTTTCATTGTACACAGCCCCCATTGGACAAACCATCAGTAGATTTGGCTTCCAGTACCATCTCTATGCGGATGACACCCAATTATACACCTCCTCCCGTGACATCACTTCTGCCCTGCTACAAAAAACCCCGTGACTGTCTGGCCGCATGTCTCTGACATCATGTCCTCTCCATCTGAAACTTAAACCTCACTAAACTGAAATTTGTGTCTTTCCGTCATTACTAACCCAAACCCCCCCTGCATTCTGTTTCTGTATGTGGTACCACCATTTCTTCTAGGCAGCAGGCCCGCTGTCTGGGGGCTATATTAGATTTGATCTGACCTTCACCCAATATATCCAATCCCTTGCCCGCTCTGTCACCTGCACCTCAGGTACATCTCCAGAATCCGTCCGTTTTCTCACCGTGGAACAACTCAAACTTCATTACTGCTTTTTATTCTTTCTCGTCTTGACTACTGTAACTCCCTGCTTATCGGTCTCCCTCTCTGCAAACTCTCCCTCTTCAATCTGTCTGAATGCAGCCCCCGGCTCTTTTTTCTCTAGCCGCTATACTGACCCTCTACTCTGTGTCAGTAACTGCACTGGTTTTCCCATAGAGTACAGGATACAAATATAAACTCGCATTCTCACTCTAAAGCTCTCCACAGCGCGGCACCCTCCTACATCTCCTCCCTCATCTCTGTCTACCAACCGACCCGCTCTCTCCGCTCTGCTGCTGATATCAGGTTACACTCATCAATCATCCGAACCTCCCATGCCGTCTCCAAGATTTCACACGTGCGGCACCAATACTCTGGAATATGCTACCACGGGCGATCAGGCACATTCACAACCCTCACAGCTTTAAGAGGGCCCTGAGAAAACATCTTCTCAGCCTGGCCTACCAAGATCCCTTACTGCTATCACACACATTTGTCACTCCTTACACTAGGGCACTCACAGGCACTTATCTGTATATAGATGTACTGTCTGGGTGGCAGGTTCATCCATTTTTCATGTAAACCACCCCCTATTTATGAAACAAGGCCGGACCATTGTAAACTTGGCACTTCTTATCGTATGTTTCACCCATACACCCTAATAGATTGTAAGCTCTCACGAGCAGGGCCCTCACACCTTGTGTCTCATTTATAAGTACTTTTAATGTGCAATGTCTGTACGTTTACCCTTGAATTTGTAAAGTGCTGCGGAATATGTTGGCGCTATATAAATAAAGATTATTATTATTATTATAACGGACGTACTACCAGGTTTTTATCATTCTCTGATAACTTCCACATAGGAAGATGATAAAGTTCATAAAGTAATATTATCATTGGAAATAAGTAAAAAAAAAGTGAATACAGTATATCAAGCCTGTGCATACTTTTTCAACCAAAATGTCACCTAACATAATGCAGAATGAAGATTAAACACCATCAATCAGTGCATCCATTGTACTAATACTGGGGCTTTACAAATAAAATCCTCATGATAATTGGTGAGATCAGGGTCTTGGACATTATATCTTGAAATCACAGACAACATTCAACATCCCATGAAAGAGCCTTGTAATTTGAAAATATTGTATCCTAAGACCCTAGTAACTTGAGAGATCACTGTACCTCATTTTTAACTTTATTATTCCAATTTACAATCAACAAGGAAAGGGAATTTACTCAGAAATCGCAGCCTTAACAGACTATAACACTTTGCTACATTTGTATAAATTGCTTGCTGGAAGCCATCACATAAGAAGACATTCAGAGCGCTCCAGTCTTTAAAGTCTCATTTACATTACATTTTGGAGTTATGTTGCTGCTATCCCTATACCGCAGTGGAGTGATAGTAAAAAATAGGAAAAACATAGTCTCCTTTGGCCCACATTTGCACTATTTTCTGTTCATATATGATCTTATGCCAGGCACAAAGGCATGATATATCACCCTATATACCAATATGGCGCTGCTGCAGAATTCATCAGGATATCTTTAGCAAGGTATCCCAAAAGATTGCAGCAAAACTTCATGTGAATGGGGCCTAAGATGAAGTGGTCTTAGTGCCTGTCTTCAAAATCTGTTAATTTTTGAAGGAGGTAATTATATCTGCTTCACATTGTAAAATTATATATTGCATGAATCTGCTAATTGCGTTCATGATGTCCTGACATATGTCACATATGAGAGGATCACTTTCCAGTCTCCAGGAATCAATCATGTTTTCTGGTACATAGAAATATAATGTTACCTATAGAAAAACTGACCATGATTACACACAATTAGATAATTTGACCTGGTTTCCTAAGTAATGACTAATCATGAACTTTGAAAACACAAGTATTTACAGTGGGGAAAATAAGTATTTGATACACTGGCAATTTTGTACGTTTTATTACCTACAACGAATGCAGAGGTCTATAATTTTTGTTGTAGATAAACTTCAACTGTGAGAGACAGAATCTAAAAATAAAATTCAGAAAATCACATTGTATGAGTTTTTAAATAATACATTTGTATTTTATTGCATAAAATAAGAAGTATTTGATCACCTGCCAACTAGCAAGAATTCTGGCTCTCACAGACCAGTGTAGTTGTCTTGTCCTCTTTGCAGAAAAACACAACCAAAGTATGATGATTCCACCCCCATGCTTCACAATTGGGATGGTGTTCTTGGGGTTGTACTCATCCTTCTTCTTCTTCCTTCCTGGAGTTGATACCAAAACATTCTATTTTGGTCTCGTCTGACCACATTCTCCCTTGACTCCTCTGAATCATCCAGATGGTCATTGGTGAACTTTAACAGGCCTGGACATGTGCTGGCATGAGCAGGGGAACCTTGTGTGTCCTGAAAGATTTTGGGTGCCCTGAAAGCATAGTGTATTACTAACGGTAATCTTTGAGACTGTGCTCCCAGTTCTATTCAGGTTATTGACCAGGTCCTCCCTTATAGTTCTGGGCTGAATCCTGACCTTTCTTAAATCTCCATCCATGGGTGAATCTTGCATGGAGCCCAGACCAGGAAGTTGGGCAATCATCTTGTGTTTCTTTTATTTCCTAAAAATTCCCAACTTG